>CM064578.1:57587364-57768398 GCA_032716605.1 Paralithodes platypus
TCCCCCTCTGGGATTGACTTATGACTAGTGGTCATTCCACCTTTCACTGAGGATAATTGTGCCCAGGATTTCTTGTTTTTTGTTTGAGGGAAGATTTGCCTTGGAGGGTATGAATGTGGACAAGAGATCAATGGCCTTTTTTTATGTTACAAAACCGTTTTGGACAGGGCAGGCTCCGCAGCCCACGTATTTCGTCAGAAGCTAGCAGAGGTTAGGCTAGGATTATGACAATCTCTCAAAGAAGCCTATCCTAAAACCTCATCAATTGCCAGCCTGATGTCTTACAGGCAATCTTTCCGTAAAAAACCAGAAGAGAAAGATAGAAGAAAACCCATAAGGTATTTGGCCAGGACCCATGAACTAAAACTTTCAGAAATCATTGGGTCGAAGAGTAAATTTGAAAGTCACAAGCTAACAACGCATCTGAAGGAGTTGGTCCTGATTTAGAAAATTTCCTATGGAAAATTGATTCTTCTGTATCCTATCAATTGGGTAAGAGGGCGAAAAAGCGTAGATTGTTCCTCGCCCGACTGCTGCTGCCCTGACATGGCTGACACATACGCGGCCCCTCTAACAACAAATTTCGTGGAAAAGAAGACCCTTAACGATAATTCTAGTTTCTAATTTTAAGTATATCTATCCCAAATCACAAATCTGACAGACCCAGTCACAAGTCTATATACGTCTTCCCCAGCTTCAAGCCCAAAATAAAATTGCCTTCCCCAAACTAACAATGCGACTCAAGCGGCCAATGGTAACAGAGGTGGGCCCCCAAACTAATAGTAATGCTAAAAGAGGGAAACGTTCCCGTAATCCCTCAAAGTATTAGTTACTATTTTTTTTGTGGCCAGAGGAGCCACCTAGCTTATCAGTGCTGGGCCAAGGAGCCCGAAACAGCGAGAGATCGGGGCAGACAGTTTGCCGCGTTATCTCAAACTCCATATGTAGCCTGCCTAATGCAGGACTCCCGACAGAGGCAGTACCTGTAGCCACCAAAAGTTCCTTTAATGCAGCGACTCTCGACAGAAGGTTAGTACCTAGCAGCTAACGTAAATCACTCTATATAGTGGGTAGTAGTAGCATGCGATGGTGCAAACCGCCAACCTGCAACCCACTAGGGTATAAGCCAATAATAATTTCACCATACAGTGCCAGCGACAGTTACTCCCTGTCCCATGTTATTTTATCTTCGGCAACGTCGGAGATTCAAATAGGTCTTTATGCCATGAGGTAAAAAATTCTGGAGAGACTCACAGCGTTCTACTATAGCACCCTCATGACGTGAATCCTATACACTGATTCGCTTTCACCCTAGGCGAACCAGTTGTAATGAGAGGTGCCCGCACCGAGGCCAATTTTTTATGCCCCACACTTGGTAAAAGGCGATCGAATTGAATATCGAGGAGTTACTACAGGGGGCAATGCGACGGTGAGCCGCCACCATAACCCCATTTGCTGTCTGGCTCACCAAGAATATCCCTGTGCCTGGGGTAACACTCATATTTGGGGATATGATGCTCAGCCCAGGTCGAGAAAGAGTCCCGACCCAAGACCACCAATTTTGCTCACTTCCCCTGACCCATTAACGCCAGCCACTACAACCGCGGTGAGCTCGCAAAAGGCCAGATGCCAACAGTATTTCCCCCACCCCCCCACTGCTTGCTGTGCTGTCACAACGTTCAATGTCTCAAGTAGCCAGTTTCCCTCAGACAGAAATGTGACCGAATGTAAGAGGTGAATGAAAGAGGAATGATGAGCAAGTGTGCAATGACGACCTCCAAACTGTGCCTGATGTGAATGTTACTAGAGGTGGATTTTATACTTTTGTTTTTTTGTGTCTCTTTTTTTTCTTTTATGTAGGACACCTTTATGGCTCATCTTGAGCCCCTAACGATAGACCATGAAAACCCCGTCCAAATTGTCCCTCGCGGCGCCCTGGTATGATGGTACAGAGAGATGATAGTGAATGCAAGGAGTTACCTGCCAGGTCCATGAGTGAAGAGGAATGTGAGAAGGAGGGTGGTGAATGTTTCTACCTCAAAGGAGGAGTATTGTGGCGTAGATGGAGACCGCCACACATACCAATCGATGACGGGGCTTGGGACGTCCATCAAGTAGTAGTCCCCAAACCTTGTCGTAGAGATATCATGGAAATGGCACATTGTATACCATTGGCAGGACACCTAGGTGTGAGAAAAACTCTAGACAGAATCAGAGCCCACTTTTACTGGCCAGGAATGCGTTGCAGATGTAGTGGAGTTTTGTAGAGTGTGTCACACTTGCCAGATGACAGGAAAACCCAATCAGAAGGTGCCTGTACATCCTCTGGTGCCCTTGCCCGTTTTCGAGAATCCTTTTACTCGGGTGGTAGTGGACATTGTAGGCCCATTGCCTAAGACTTCCCAAGGTAACATTTATTTATTAACTATCATGGACATGGCAACTCGCTACCCAGAGGCTATACCCTTAAGGACTACCTCTGCTCCAACTGTCATCAAGGAACTGCTCAAATTCTTCACCAGAATGGGTTTCCCCCATGAGGTGCAAAGTGATCAAGGAACTAATTTTACCTCTAACATTTTCCAGCAGTCCCTGAAGGAGTTGGGTATCGAGCATGTTAAGTCTAGCACCTACCACCCAGAGAGTCAAGGTGTTCTCGACCGATATCATCAGACATTAAAGGGAATGTTACGTAAGTATTGTACAGAGACCGGAGTTGAGTGGGATAAGGGGGTACCTTTTCTTTTATTTGCTACTCGTGAGGTTCCAACTGAATCCCTGGGTTTTTTCCCCTAATGAGCTAATTTTCGGTCACCAGGTAAGAGGTCCTTTGCAACTATTGCAGGATAGCCTAGTTGGCCAGGAGGGGAACCAAAACCTCCTCAATTATGTTTCAGATTTCAAAACCCGGCTGAGATCCTCATGTGAGTTTGCCGCTCAAAACTTGACAGTGGCTAAAAGCTCCATGAAGAAATGGTATGACAGAAAAGCCCGTGAGAGGGAGTTTCAGCCCGGTGATGAGGTTTTGGTCCTGCTCCCCCTTTTTGGCCAACCTTTATCTGCCAAGTTGAGGGGCCCATATAAGATCATTCGGAGGGTGAGCATTACCGATTATCTAGTAACTACCCCAGACAGGAGAAATCCCACGCAAGTATTCCATATAAATATGTTGAAACCCTACCATATGTCCCCTGATTCCTCTCTTCCAGATTCTCCCACTGTGGCATTGAAGGTCAGGACCTGTGGACAGCCTGGTGCGGACGAAGTCTTCAGTTCTCTTACTGACCCGCAACAGACTGTTCCAGAGCCTGAAGGTATCCATGCAGACTTTGACTTGTCATGTAGCCTATCCAACTTTCAGTATAATTCAGTGGCTTGGAGGGAATTACCATCTAAACTATGTCATCTTCCCTCTGATCAAGCGAACCAACTAATCTCTTTTATCTCGGTCTCCCAGTGTGTTCCGTGATACTCCAGGGCTCACTTCTTTGGCTATGCACGACATCGACGTAGGGGATGCAACTCCCATTAAACTATCCCCCTACCGTGTCTCGCCACAACGCAGGAGTATACTGCAGGTCGAGCTTGACTTTATGTTATCTAACGAAATCACTAGGGCCTTAAGCCAGTGGAGTAGTCCGGTCATACTTGTGCCAAAGCTAGACGGGAGCCATAGGTTATGTATGGACTATAGGCAAGTCAATGCTGTCACAAAGAACGATGCCTACCCACTGCCACGGATCGACGACTGCATTGACCAGATTGGTACAGCCACCTATATCAGCAAGATTGACTTGATGAAGGGATATTGGCAAGTAGCTCTCACCCCTAGAGCGAGGGAAATATCATGCTTTGTAGTCAACAATCAAGCCTTCTGCTGTAACGTAATGCCCTACGGCTTGAAAAACGCCCCAGCTACATTCCAGCGCCTCATGAATTTGGTGACTGAAGGGGTACCTGGGTGCGTTGTCTACATCGATGATATTCTTATCTTTTCACAGTCATGGGAGGAGCATCTTTACCAACTTAGATTGCTGTTCTTAAATCTTGCTGATGCCAATCTGGTGGTTAATCTTAAGAAATGCACCTTTGTAAAGAGTACGGTCCAGTATCTAGGATATACGGTAGGTCAGGGGCAGGTTGCACCTCCTCAAGCAAAGGTAGAGTCTATTCTAGAATTCCCAACTCCTAGCACTAAGAAACATATCCAAAGGTACCTAGGCATGATTGGCTATTATAGGCGTTTCATCTTAAATTTTTCAAAGTTGACCGCTCCCCTGACAGATCTTCTCCGTAAGGATGTGAAGTTTGTGTGGTCCTCTGAATGTGAAGAGGCCTTTATTGCTACCAAATATATATTATCTAATTATCCTGTACTCCGAGCTCCTGATTTTAACAGATCTTTTTCCCTGGCAGTGGATGCGAGCAATACCGGGGTTGGTACAGTGTTGCTCCAGGAAGACGACTGTGAGGTATTGCATCCTGTGTGCTATTTGAGTAAAAAAATAAATTCTGCCCAACGTAACTATTCAGTCATTGAGAAGGAGCTGTTAGCATTAATTTGATCCCTTCAATACTTTGCTGTCTATGTGCAATCTGCCTCTGGTGCCATCACTGTGTATACTGACCATCACCCCTTAACATTTTTGCATAGGTTCCAAAATAAAAACCAACGACTGACCAGGTGGAGTTTGTTGCTGCAGGAATACTCCCTGGTTGTCAAACATATTAAGGGGGTCCAGAACGTGCTAGCCGATTGCCTATCACGTATCTGTTAAAGATTACATTTACCAGATTGGCCTCATGCAGCAGTAAGTATAACTTAATGAGAGGATTTTGGCAATTAGCTCTCCCTTGTAGCGAGGTAAATATCATGCTTTGGTAGTGTGCTGTCAAGCCTTCAGCTGTGAGATGCCTTGCAGTTCGAATAACGCTCCAGCTACGTTCCGGCTATGTTCTGATGTGGTACCTGGAGACGTTGCCTACTTTGGGTGATATCCTTATTATATCCTCATTATAATCTTGCTGTTGCCAATCTGGTGGTGAATCTCTTTATGTATTATGTTTAATATTATGTACTATACTCCTTAAACTCCTTTCTAGGGGGGAGGTCTGACATACGGAGCCCTGTATGTTAATTTAAGAGTTAGAATTAGAGTTGAAGGAGTCGAACTACCCAAACGGCGAGGCAGACTAGCGAGCGAACTAGCGAGTGGGAAACCAGCTCGCCCACATACCAGCAAACAAGCCTTCATACCTGCGTGCGTCATAGGGGACCCTGCAAACTACTTTGATGACCCGACGCTATGACGTATGATCGACGCCAGGAGCTGTGATTGGACCAGGCACCTGTTATGCAACTCGAGGAGCTATGATAGGAGCGCGCACCAGCACTCGCCTCCTGATTCGTTCCTACACCATCATTGTTTAGTATATAAGACCCGAGTAGTGGGCATTCAAATCAGTCTCATTTGGAGTTGGGAAGGTGAACTTGCAGCTGGTGGAAGACGGGGTGAAGTATTATAATGGGTTTGTGACTGTCAGTCAGATTATATATGTGTGTGTTAAGTGTGTTCCGTGTAAACACTTACGTTATGTTGGTTAGCGAGATATGTGATTGGGACGTTAACGCTATTATTGTGTACTTAACTATGAGTATAACTATCGAATTAACGTTAACGCTACTATTTATGTACTTAACTATTTGATTGGGAATTAACGTTAACGCTACTATTTGATTGGGAATTAACGTTAACGCTATTATTGTGTACTTAACTATTTTAGTTGACTAACTTGTGGACTAAAGCAACTCTTTAAGTAATTGGGTTATGATGAAAGTAATACTATTGTTTTATATTAATACTTACGAGTTCTTTCATTTTCTTTTAATTAAGCTTACATTGCTTAACGGTGCTTAGTACGGTGATGCTATTGTCTCATATTAGTAATATCGCCTTAGACTAACATGGCTGTGTTAATATTACTTCTAGTGATTTTCTAAGCTGAAGAAAATTCTTGTAGCTTCAAAATATTATTTTTGCTTTTCATATTTGAGTGAGACCTAAATCGAATCTATGAAAAGATCCTGTAACTTAATTTACTCATAATCAAACCTCAATGTTACGTGGTTAAGAAATACATTTAACTAACTATAAAATATATATCTAACTTTTTATGTGACTTTGATATAAATCCTGATAATAATAATAATATAATATTGTTAACGTAAGACAAGAACCAAGAATAATTACATTAAATATAAATAAAAGGACATATAAGAAAACTATCTATTCATTTCAAAAAGGGTAAGAGACAGAAATTTTCTTACTTTAATATTTATCTTTCAAGACTTTTTATAGAATTAATAGTCCTTCTTTAGATATAACTTCTTCGGTTCATAACCATAGCCTACTAAGCTTCGGTTAAATAATAATTCTTTATAAATACTACATGACTTTAATTAGTTTTAGTATTTTTCATAATTAAAGAGTATCAGTCAATAAAGGATACCAAGTCCTAAGGTCCAAAAGGAAAGGAAGCAACAACATAAAATAATTTTATTAGATTTTACTTTTGTTTTGCCTTCAGCTGACTGATACCTTTATATATCTCTGTGCTATCTAGATTAATCAAGTTAACCACTTGAGGATCAAGATACGTAACAATATATATATATATACATGAAATAAGAAGATTTTATCACGTGCTTTCCTACAATCATCATGATTTGTTTTGTTAAACATCAAAAGCTTTATTATTGTATCAATATAATAGTAAAGCAAATTATTGTGATTTTGGATATGGCGCCTGAAACAAAACTTTATTCTCGGACGATTTGCACCCACACAAAATGTATGCATTGCAATGTATTATATCTAGAACAATAGATAAAATACTATATTACAATATCAGTTATATATTTGTTAAAGTCATATTAATTACCATGAATATTTGAGAAGTTACAATATATATATATATATATATATATATATATATATATATATATAATATTTATATATATATATATGTACTGTTAATACGTTGACCTGGTGTGCTTAGGGTGTGCGCATATTTGTGGCTGGATATGTCTAGCTCTAACGTAATTCACTTTTATTGATGTTACGTCCTTTAACCCTTTTATTTGGCCTATAGAGACCACCTGGTAAGTTGGGTCTGCTTCTGGAAGGCAAACCACATACCTAAGCTGGCATTCACGGACCATGGAAATATTATATCTTGAATCAGTTTCACAGAATAGTTGTTGGTTTGAGATTTAATCATTCCTGCGATAGTCAATGATCCTGCGAAGACATTACACATCTATATAATAGAACAGGAGGCAGCAGCGACTTATAGTCGTCTTTCTGCACAGGTATCGACAACGCATAGTACTTTTGATGTGTGAATCCATAACTCCATATGCTAAGCCAAGGCGACAATTGGCATTGTTGCCCGAATCACTACCATTATGGATCATGCTACCGAGATAAGTAAATTTATCAATGATCTCTAACTCTTCACCACATGCATGAACAGATTGCACTGCATCATCCAATATGTCACCAAATACTTGGACTTTGGTCTTAGCCCGATTGACTATTTTGTAAAACGGCTTCGCTTCCTCATGTAGTGCCTCAAGGGCCAATTTGAGAACATTTAACATCCCCGCTAAGATAGCTGCATCATCTGCAAATCAAGATATGTGATTTTGAGCTTGCCGATGTCTGTTCCGCAAAAATTCTGCCCGATTGTCCTGCTCCTTAACCAGTCCATACAAATGTGGAAAAGTGTTGGTGCCAGAACACACCTCTAATTTACACCTGAATTCACAGGGAAGAAGGAGGATGCTTGCCCACCATACTTGACAGCACTCTCTGTTACTTTATTGAGTCCAAACACCAAGTCAATAATCACTGTGGGAATCTCGCATAGATGTAGCAGCTCACAGAACGTCTCGCGGTGCACTAAGTCAAATACAAATACCTTCTTGATATCAACATAAACTGAAAATAGCCCTTTTTGAAACTGGAGTCAACGTTCCACGAGCCACCTGAGCACCAGAATCAGATCAATTGTTGACCTCTTGGGCATAAATCCAGATTGCTCATTTATCAGGTACCTTAGGATTTGCACCAGTAGAATATTGGCGAAGACCTTGCCTGGCACACTGAGCAGTGCAATACCACGGTAGTTATTGCAAGCCTGGCAGTCCCTTTTCGACCAGTCATGAGGAATGGTGTCTGTCTGCCACACAACAGTCAGAGCTGCATGTAATCAATGGACCCTGGACTCACCCCCAGCTTTCATCAGTTCTCGAGGAATTGTTACGACCGGGACTCGTATAAAACAAGGGCTCTTAATCATTGGACTAGAAAGGCACACAGCCACAACGGTAACACTAGATCCAACCCTCGAACTTATAATGCCGGCGCACAAAAACACCTATACCCTCCAGAGTTAAATCTGCGATAGCGGGGTATCCTATAACTCGGTATAAATGCACTACTACTACAGGCTGATGATCTCTGATACAGCCTGATCACAACAACATACAATTACGTTAATAATGTATACAAGGAAAAGATAGAGATCTTAATTAAATCACTGCAATGATTTAATGCAAACAAGAAGAAGGTATAATTAAAGTTATTCTAAACAATAATAAACTGTCACTCCTATATTAAAGAAAGTGATCGAAAGTCCTAAAGCATCGAGCAGGAATCTTCTGAAGAAAGTCGGATGCTGCTTAAGATGATCGAATCGGAATTTGAACAGTTATATAAAGCAGGAACAGGATATGACAAGTGTAGGGACATACAGTGTTAACTGGCACGGGAATAACGATAAATGCGCAATAGTATTATCTCCAACAACAAAAGAAGTACTTCGTCAGGCAACTCAAAAAGCCTGCTCGGGTTGTGCAACTCAACAACAATCAAGGCTTACAATCAACGTGAATAAAAATGCTGCATACATAACATAAGAGCTTATAATCTTGATCGGGTGTCTGCTAGGCGAATAAAGTCTAGCTGGGATGTAGTAGGCTAGGAAACAATGGCTGAGCAAGCGGCTCGTAGCCTAGCGAGGTCCTTAAGACTGTACGGCCAAATTACGTTAAATGACTGGGTGCTCTCTTGAGAGATCCAGATAGCTAGTATCTGATTCTCTCCTGGCGACCCTCTCAAAGTCAAAGCAAAACGAGTTAGCACACTGTTGGGTGGCAGAGGCAAAAGCCTTCACTCGCAACACAGTGCTAAACTCACAAGGTACACAGTCAGAAAGACCACCTAGGCTTCCCACGCATCCGTTGTGATTGTACAAGTTCAACAAAACCTGGTTCACATCGGAAATCACAACATCAATAGCCTTACCCCAGTCTAGCATTAAATAGCCCAGCAGAGCACCAAGCAAAAGGTAGGGAGACACCGCGAGTGTGTCGAACCTCTACAGACAAAATGTTAACCCCTCCAAAATGTCTAACTAAACATGTTATGTCGGAGAGCTTCAGCATATAATATGATGGCCGATATATGAAATCGTGCAGAACCAAAGGGGAGTTATGATGTTAAATAGATTGCAAGAATGAGAGGTAAGAAGTTGAGAGAGAGAGAAAGTGTTCTATAGGTAGAAGTCTGGGACAGGTGGTAAGGGAAATGTGAAGGGTATGCTGGTCAGGCAAGCTCTGAAGAGAGTAGCTCCTCGGGACCCCCAGGATTACACAAAGGCATGGTGGTCAGCCAATCACAGGCCGCTACGTCACCAGGCAGCAGAAGGCGCCAGGAACCACCAGCCAATCAAAACCGAGAGAAAGTTCACACGGGCGAGTGAGGAAGGAGGAGGGGAATCAACACTCACTACCCCCACGCTGCTTGCTCGCTCTTCCTCTCAACAATGCATCTTATATTCAACTCATGATATAAAATATAATGCACTGTCACAGGCGAAAATAAAGACCACTTCGATACTGCCTGTGACATGACGATTCACAAGAAAGAAAGTACAACATTGTAGATAAACTGTAGCACATTTCACTGCCCTGGCGAGCGCTAGTGGCTACCGGGAGGCGATTCTGCCAACGCTGGCAGGCGTCACATAATGAAACAAATACCAGGAGCCTTCCCACCATTCAGTTAGCCATGGCCTCTCTTACCTCGACAAGGGAGGGAGGGTCTTCATTAATTGGTGGATCAGGCACTGGTGGTTGGACATACACTGGAATAAGCTGTCTGTTAGGAACACTGGCCATGTACAGTTTGCCGCACATATTCCATTTCTCAAGTATCCCAGCAAATCGTAACTTGGCAGCGCCGCACACACCTCCCCAACCCTCCTCCCTCATTCCACCTCCTACCAATAGTGGAAGGAAAGGATGTGGAGCTAGGGAGGGGAGTTGGGGAAGTGGGTGCAGCACTGCCAAATCACAACCCCAACAGAATAGAATATGTGCGGAAAACTGTACACTCACGTATGCTAAAAGTTGCTCAGGGGTGGGGCCTTCCTTCCCCTACTCCACCCTGGGCAGGTGGGAGTCCAAGTCTACCCCACCTTCCACCTCCAAACTATCCCCAACTCCCCCACCTTCCTTCTCTAGCAGGCAGTTAGTGATTAGCGACGATTGTTCTCATGTATTGCAACTAATTGTTAAACCATCATTGCACATGCTTACAATGGCCAACATAATATTTACTAGGAATGTATTAATACAATATACTGCATTATTTTATTCTCAAAATGAGTTTCTATACACAACGTGGGCTACACGAATCTTGGCTGTAGTGGTCATGTGCATTTCTTTCTTTCTCTCTACGCGTGTTTTTCTCCCTCATTGCACTACTTTCTACGATTAAGATTTAATTTGAATATAATACCGTAATTAAATCCAATTTCGTACAGTATTCAGGATATTATGTTCACCACCATTGCAATACACATCAACGTGCCGGCATCTCTACGATCTACTCCTATTTTATCAAATTACTTACAGTTGGGCTTTTATATCATAAAAGGAAAGGACTAAAGGCAAAAATGGGTGGACTAGTGTTGCAACTGCCCTTGATTGTTTCGTTAATAATAAATCAATCAGGTTCTCCCATTTATTCAATACCTTACATACTATAAACGGTTTGTATTTAATTGTATGTGGCCTATATATACACTTTTGTTAATCAATTAAATGTAGAACTCCATACAACTTACGATGAAAGCCAGTGTTAATTATTAGTAAGGTTTGAGTAGCAGGGCTCGCCTTCTCACTTCCCCCTTCTTTTTCTTTATCTGTTCCCAGCCTCTCACCTCTACAAACCCCATCAACTTTCCTCTATGTATATCGAATGCAGGCAACATTCATCACACACACTAATAAAGGGAAATATAACTTATTCAGACCCGTTATATCTTGGTTGTAGAAAGTGTTTACTATGAGAGAGTTACAAGTAGTTACAATGAATAGTTAGTATCTCAAAGACCTTGCGGTCCATTTCGGGGAAATATTCGAAGTGCAAGAATAGACATTGTTCAGTGCACTACACTCCTTACAGAGTGTGCAAAATACTATCTACTGCCTACGGTCTTCTTGAACTGCTCAACTGAGGAAATATTTAAAACATCTGAGGAAAGTTTGTTCCAGGTAGAACAGATCTTAAATGGGAAACAGTTTCCACAAATACTAGTGCTGAACCTTTTCAATTCTAACTGCCAACCATGGTTGCGTATTGTATTCATATTGAGGCTAAACAGTTTGTTATGATCCACATTGTCAAACCCATTACATAATTTAAAAGCTTAAATTAACTGACCTCGTAGTCAGCGTGTTAAGAGAGAGAGGGGGGGGGGGGATAGAAGCAGAAGATCACAACAGCTGAGATTCTTGTAACCCACGTTGTGTATAGAGACTCATTTTGAGAATACAATTATACAGTATATTGTATTAATACATTCCTATTACATTCTAAATGTTGGCCATTGTAAGCATTTGCAATGATGGTTTAACAATAATTTGCAATGAATGAGAACAATCGTCGCTAATCACTAACTGCCAGCTAGAGAAGGAAGGTGGGGGAGTTGGGGGTGGAAGGTGGGGTAGACTTGGACCCGACTCCCCCCTGCCCAGGGTGGAGTAGGGGAAGGAGGGACCCACCCCTGAGCAACTTTTAGTACGCGTGAGTGTACAGCTGTTCAAAGCACTCAGCCCAGCGGGATCTTCAATTATCATCATTAATAATATGAGTTGGCCGTCCGACATCCGAACTGAACAAACCTGGAGGGTAGGCTTACAGCAAGTTTTTTTCAAGGCTCGATTACCAGACTGAAGGTAATTTTTATAGAACTCTCTCTCTCTCTCTCTCTCTCTCTCTCTCTCTCTCTCTCTCTCTCTCTCTCTCTCTCTCTCTCTCTTCTCTCTCTCTCTCTCTCTCTCTCTCTCTCTCTCTCTCTCTCTCTCTCTCTCTCTCTCTCTCTCTCTCTCTCTCTCTCTCTCTCTCTCTCTCTCTCTCTCTCTCTCTCTCTCTCTCTATCTCTCTCTCTCTCTCTCTCTCTCTCTCTCTCTCTCTCTCTCTCTCTCTCTCTCTCTCTCTCTCTCTTATTCTCTCTCTCTCTCTCTCTCTCTCTCTCTCTCTCTCTCTCTCTCTCTCTCTCTCTCTCTCTCTCTCTCTCTCATCACACAGCTACATACTGATTTGGAATTATGGGTAAGTTTATCTTTCTTCAAATTATAGGTATATTCCATGATTAAACAACTATATTGTTCCATAGTATTATATCTCCTTTTGTATATTTGTCATATATAATGTAATACATTAAATAACCTTACTAGTCTGTTTTGTTTGTATGGATCAAGAGAACGGAACACAAAAATCAGAAGGAAGGCCAAATAAATGGAGAGAAACGAACGGATATGAAAGGTCAGAACATCCAGGACTGGATGTCAATAACAAAGTCAATGAATATGTGTATATATGTGTATGTATGTGTATATATGTGAATATATTATGCATTGCAACTTCGCTTTTTCAGTATTGTGGATGATGAAATATGGTCCATACCCAGCAATAGCTATAAGAACCTTTAGCAGTTTACACTTTATCGAGAGTATATTATAGTTTGCATAATATATTGCATTTCATTTGTACACACATAAAACGAAAACGAAGCCAATATGATTATCTACAGCAGATAACATGCACATAGATCTGTAAGTAGATCTGTAAGTTTAATGAAAGGTTGTGGTAAATAAAGGATTTTGTGAATAACATTACCATTTATGTGCTTATCACTGTATGTACTGTATGTGTATCAATAATATGTTAGTTAGTATGTGTGAATGTGAGAGTTATTATAGCACGTGAGTTTATGGTGAAGAGATAGGATACTATACACCCGCCAACAGAGACAATTGTTACAGACCTAATTGTAATTAGTATAGTTTAGTTAGGAACTAATAATGACAAATAAAATACACAGCCTTAAACTGTTCTTGAATAATATAATCCAAATTTGAGCATATTGTTAATAAGCTCAATCAGTCTGTCCTTGATCCTATGACTTAGACTGCTTTAAACTTCACGTGTCCAGATATTTTGACTGCAACATCCCTTGAATTTGACTCTTTCAATCTTTTGGCTTTTGGGGTAGACACTCATTACAGGCAAACTGCCTTTTGTCTCCTTCATACACAGACAAAAACAGATACTACCTAAAAATAACTTTATTTGTTGGAGGTTCTCTGCACCAGTGTCAGCTTGTGTGTGTGTGTGTGTGAGTAGAATTGTGGTACAGTTCCTGACTGATTCATGCTTGGGGCAGGCTGTTGTATTTACCAATCTCCACCAACCCATTCACTTCACCTTACCTGACTATCAGCATCATCATGCAACAGTGTGTTGCGATATAGCAGTGTTGACTTCTATTTAAACCGGTTTTCATTTTACTCAGTCTGGTTCAACTCACTGCACACTGCCTCACTTTTCAATACTCACCCTGATTGATCAAAATCATCCTGCTCGCTTGCCTAATTGTCTCTATTCCTACTCAGTGTGCCTCTATGTTATACCTTCCTTCATTATACACTACTTTACTTTGCTACGTCTTGACTTATCACCTCCCTCTTCCTACTCTGCTCTGCCTCATCTTGACCCTAAATTCAGATTTTTTCTCTCGCTCTCTCTTTGTAGGGGAAACGGGGCTAGCCTGTCTTTTAGGGAGTAGGGTCCTTACGAATCCGAGCTACATCTACGGACTTTTCCTATAGGTCTAGTTATAAAACTTCTTCTCTATTATTTACACACACACACACATAACTTACGGTAATATTAAAGACTCTACTGCTTCCTCATGTGTGGGAAGAGAGGCTTTGGACACCTCTATAAATAACACAATTTATCGCTTACAGGTTGTGAGAGACTGGAATTGGAGAAATTCCAGGCAGTGGGGACCGATAAATGGAGTGTGGCCGCAGTGCCCCGATAAGCCCACTCCTAATGTGTAATGCTTGACCAGTCCCTGTGACCGTTCGAAGATGCATCTGGCTGGATTGCTCCTAGGTGAAAGAGCTTTACTGCCATGTTGGTTGCCAGGCCAACTAAAATACCCAGGTTGCTTTACTGGAACAAGTGTAATATCCTTTGATCACTTGATTCTGGAGTCTGGCCGTTTGAAGATAGTTACTTAGTAAAGATTCAGGCTATCACTGTCACTCCTTTCGGAAAATCAGTGTCTTTAAGACAGGAGTGCTGTTCAGTTGGGAGCTAAGGCACGTTGGGGCTGTCGGACCTTGGGGAAACCTTTGGTTTAGTGTGGCATGCATAACAAAGTCAGAATTTAGAACAGAACGAACACCATTGACGAATAGGCGGATGCGGATGACGAGGGAATAATTCACCACCAACTCCCTTTTTATAGCACTGTATTGGTCATTAGTTATCCTTAAGTTAGATACCTTAACACAGAATTTTAACTGTTAGAACACATTTAGAACCATATCAGCTACTGGTACTTCAAAACTCAAAACAACTTGAGCTAAGTGCCAGAAGCTAAAATGGTGCATTGACTTCAAAGTAGGTGCATATGCCAGCATCCACCATGATAGTCTCTGTCTGTCTACTCATGAAGGAAGTAGCTGGGATTAAGGAACAATTAATCTACATGTTTATTAATTTCACCACAACACCAAACACCTCCATTGAAATTAATGAAAGCATATATGTGATCCACCGGGATTCGAATCTGGGTTATCACACGCAAAGCAAACAGACACAGAAAATACAATTCTAATGAACAAAGTTTCTGCAGCTGTCCCTTCAAACACCATCATAAGTCATGCAGGTGCAAATAAACAAAATACGAATGTAGTGCCAGTTGCAATTCCTGCTACAGCTAGTGCTAGTGACCCTTGCTATGCCTGGAGAGGCCAAACACAAAAAGAAGAAAAAGACCAGACAGGAATGAGAGGTTAAAACCTCAAATAGATTCAGTCCTCTAGACAATGTCAACAGTCAGCAGAGGAAAAAAGGCTAGTCAAATACAGAGTGGGCAGCGGAATGTTCAGCCTACTATGCATCATTCAAACAAGAAAAGGACCAAACTTAACATGTCGAGCAAGTTTGGTCTTGTTAGTGACAAAGAGACACAAACCTTTTTGATTAGAGATTCTCAGGTCAAAGGCCAAGAGTCTCACTTTGTTAAGTTCCACCGAGATGTGAGCAAGGTGAAGAGCCTCGCAGGTGCAAGGACTTCCCAGATCACAAAGAAAGTGGAAAAGGTATGGTCCAAGACTAAGGGGACGAGATTAATAGCCCAGGTCAGGGGTAATGACCTGTTCAAGAGAAATAAAGTCGGTGCCACAGAGTCGATAATAGGATAGGTCATGACTCTGGCTTATGAGCTCCGACTCAAGACCGGCAGAGGCATGATACTTGGTAGTTTGCCCAGGATGTATGGAGGGGATTGTGCTACCAGCAAAGCAATAGGCTTAATTGCTAGGTTAGCTGATCTGTGTATCCAGAAATGGGTGAGATTTGAAGACCCATTCGATATGTTCTAGGGGGAAGCGGAACCTCTACCTCCGTGGTGCACAAACTTGGTGAATTCTTAAATCACCATCTATACAGCTTGCTGAGGGTAAGCAAAAATGTAGAAAGCGCCACCCAGCAGGAAAATGCAAACCTTCACCAGCAGCTGATCTCAAACTTCCAAAAAGAGGTCCTACAAAAGAAGGAGTTAGTCCCTCTGAGAGCAAGAATACCTTTCAACAAATGATAGAGTTCCCTAGTAGATTGAGTGATGACCCGCAACTCCCTCTAGACTCTACACCTCAGTTGCCAATTTCTGAACCACTAGATAGTGGCTCTTCTACCTCAGGTGAGGATTCACCAAATATAGGTGATTGCAACACCTCTGACAGTGTACAAAAGAAATAGTGTGCAAGAAAATGCACTACCCCCAAACTTTGGGCATTATTGTCTACAGAATGCTTTGATGTACTGGCCATCACTGAATCTTTCATTCACAGTCATACCAAAAATTATGTTGAGGAATTTGAAATGTCTGGATATAAAATGTTCCACATAGATGGAAGTATTATGCAGGAAGGAGGCAGAATTATTTTGTACATCAGAGATTGTCTAAATCCAATTGACTGCAAGATCAGGTCAGAACATGAACGGTTTGCAGTAGACCTCAATCTAGGTAACTCTCTATAGGATTCTTCTGGTGTACAGGCCTCCACATACAAATGTTGAAAAGGATGAACTTCTGTACACAAGACTGAATGCTGTTATCGAGGGTAAAACTCTGTGTGATCTTAGGTGACTTCAATTGCCTAGTAAACTGGGAAGCAAGAACTGCTGATGCTGAATGTAGGCTTTTTGTGGAATTTGCTAATAATAACCTTTTGACCCAATGGGTGAACGAGCCAACTAGAGGCAACAATATACTAGATCTTGTGTTCACCACTGTTACGAATGACAGTAGAGGCTTCTAGTCCTTAGACTTAACACAAGCTAATAACTACACAGCACCTCCGTAGCCTCAACTCGTAACACAGCCTATCACAACAGAACAGAGCTCATTCGCAACTTCCAGGCTCTCTGGGGACCAAAGGTGCACACAATACCCAAACTGGTTCCGTTACACAAACAATGCGAATAACTGGAACCCCTAGTTGTGGTGAAAAGATATCTTGAGCCACAACTATCAACAAAACTCAGTACCGAATGGCAATACTGAGGAGGATCCTTCCCAAGCTGCACAAAGAAGAGAAAGCTCTGATTTAAGTTACGTTAATACAATTACGTTAAATACAAACCAATAATGAATGCAACATTAATTAATCAAACACTGATCAAATAAAACACCCATCAACCACCACCCACTTAAGCTGTCCAGACCATTGGTTGGCCTGGGCCGAAGTAATCCTCCCTGTAACAGAAGACTAATGAAGTCCTCCACCCTCTACTTCGAACCAGGCACCCTAATAGTCTGGACCCCTAAATAAAACAATGCACATAAACAAATATATATACCTTAATATGGCCAAGGTTGCGGCACTAAAACAATAATAAAATCAGATATGAAAAACAAACAATAAACTAGGAAGGGACACACAAGCCAGACACACGTCCTTAGAGTAATGCCAATGAATGAAATAAAGAATAAATAAACAAATGCCAAGAGGAGAGAATACAAGGGGTAGGTGTTGCTCTCTTGAATGGTAAATGCTGACTGACGGTCCTACAGCCGGGACCAACAGAGGGCCCCACTTGAAACAGCCTGCTGGTTCTTTTATACAATGCAATCCTTACTTAAATAATGCAATTAGGACAAGTAGGACCACATGAAAGTAAACAACTAAATACACAATGCTTATGTAATGCATAATATAATATGCGTAGTTGCGTACTATACTGTATACCCATTAATAATAAATGGGTTACAAAAATTCCACAGTTTAGAGAATGGGAAAACAGAGACAACACGTCATTGAACGAAGCAATATGAATTTGAAGCAGACGATAATATATGGATAAATATATATATGGATAAATATCGTTCACTGCTTCACAAGGTATGGTACTGCTTCACGAGGTATTGAGACTGCTTCACGAGGTATTGAGACTACCGCAAAACGGTATAATATATTCACCATGTGAATATAATATTATGACCAATGCAACATAGTAAGTTATGAACATAAATGAACTAAATTAAACTACGATGGTGGAACATCGTAACACCACTGAAGATTAAAGTGTGATGGGGAATCACTCGGAGGTAGTGACCACAATCTATTTAGGTTCTCTCTTTGCACCTTTAGCAGCAGACTCACCAGTCCTCAGAGTGCAAAACTAGATTTCTGTTGTGCAAATATTGAAGGCCTTTGGGGATGCTCACACCAGATCAGACTTGTGGGTGAGAATGTTAATGCAATTTGGTGCTCATTCAAAGAGCAGTTTATGGAGCGTCAAGCTGCATTCGTTCCTACTAAACTTACCAAATCATGCACAACACAACCAAAATGGTTCACAAGTGACATAGCTTCAGCAATTAGAAAGAGAAAGGTTGCATACAGAAAGGCCAAAAGAAGTCACCAAAGAGATTTAGATTCCTTCAAAAATATGTGTAGAAGAGGGAAATGTCTTATAAAGGAAGCAAAGCGGAATGAAGAACTTACGGTTGCAGCTTTTTGAAAAGAGAATCTTAAAGAGTTCTTCAGCTATGTAAACAGCAGGAAGCCTTTCAAAAGTAGCATTGGACCTCTAAAGGATCCAACAGGCTAAATACAAACCACTGATATAGTTAAACACCTAAACAACTATTTTGCCTAGGCATTCACAAGGAAAAATACCAGTGACACTGGTCCATGATTATTACATGAGGGTGAAGTTCTTTCAACTATGGGGGAGGCACTCGCTATAGGCAGTTCTGCCTTTTGCCTCCCTCAATCACTAGACAAAAAAATATCATCGGACTAATGTAAGAGGGTTGATTTGACACAACGTTTCTTAACTATCCTGACCGTTATAACAGTCTTTCAGGGACTGATGGATGAGGTGATTTTGGGCCAGTGCCTCAGATTCTGTACCAGAAGGACATTATAAGTGTCGTTATGCATACAAGCTATGGTATCTCGCAGAGCCCTACCTTTCAAAAGCCAATTGCCAGTGTGTGAACTTCTGAAAGGTTTCAGAGGTCGGTTTACTACCAATAAAGCGCATGTCAAAACAGCATTCTTTATTGACAGTAGAGCCTGGTTAATCGAGGCAGAAGAACTAATATTAGGTTGTCCCCAGTGGGATCTAATAACGAACTCTGTCGGGAATAGGGTAATGATCCTGACAGTTTTAGGTCCAATAGGACATTTGATTTTGGCGGTATCGTATCGCTTGTACGATTTCGGCTGGTTCTTTGTGTATTGTAGTTTATTCTTAAGTATAGGTTAAATATTAACTGTAATGTATAAATATCTACATCAGCTCTAGATGTATCATGAAACCAAGTTATGGGTTATAATTATTATGAGCCGGCAGCCATATGTAATTTCGCGAAGCGATCGGACGCCGGCCCTTTAGTCTCTCAATCAACACCATACAGCCAACATCTCCCCCCCCCCGGCTCTGACTCAACCCACAGTTCACCATGTGCTACAAACATTAATCTATAACAACAGTCTTACATCACCAGTCCTCTAAGCTAAGTTCATTGTATCGATATTGTATTATGTGAACATTCCTACATGTCATGCAATTGAATTAGCCGTATGTGGGGGACTGGATTACACCCATCACGTCGTTGGTAATTATATTATAACTATTTGTTGGGATATTTCATGTACCAGTGATATGTAATTTAACCTCTTTATCTACATTCCCGACAAACTCCTTTGATGAGCCAAGATCTAAAGCAGTGGTTCTTAACCTGGGGGGCGTGCCCCCCTAAGGGAGCGTTTGACAATGCTAGGGGGGGGCGTGGGGTAATCAAAATTCAAAATAGGGCTAGGCCATTCAAATGCATACAGGTTAATTGCAAATATATATATAAATAAGAAACTTTGATAGGAAAAATTCACAACAGTCATTCCGAGCAAACACATGTACTGTAGTGTTGACATGAAACCATTAATCAGTTATAATCCTTGCATGCAGATTGGTTATTTGTTCGCCCTTTTTACAGTATCTTGCGTGCTAAGCATCCATATGGAATAGATACCAAAACAAAAAAAAATCTAGGCATCTGAGGCGTGGGAAGGGGGGGGGGGGGGGGAGGCATCATGAATACAGACCTGACCAAAGGAGCTAAAAAGTTTAAGAACCACTTATCTGAAAAATCCTAAATAGACCTTTATAACCAGTGTTACAAGTATCTATTTAGTAGAAACCCAAATCTTCCAGTTGTCATTTATCTTCCAGTGAAGGATAATTAATAGCTTTCCAACTGTGTAGATCTTAACTTTGCCTGTCATAGTCTTACCTCTTTTGGTGTTTCTCCCACTCCCAATGTCCCTTCTCCGGGTAAGAAGGACAGCTGGGCTGGGTACATTGGATGTTCGAGTAGATCATTCAAAATGAGAATATATGAGCATTTGGGGAAAAGCTTCAGATCTGGAATATTTTTGAACAGTATGTGTTTTTCTGCAGTAAGGGAACACTCACGTAATGAAGATCACCCTTTTTCGGAGAGGGATTTTGAAATCATCGGCATGTTTAGAAGCACGTATGAGGCTTTAATTTAATAGGCGAAAAAATGCTGATAAATAAGCACAAACCAGAAATAAATCTTGTCAATAATAGTTGAAGGTTCATTATTAGGTACAATTGGTTGCTTTTTGGGTGTTCATATAGTTTGGTTTTTCATTTTATTTAGTTTAATTTTCACCATATATTGAGTTTACATATAGAGCTCAAATGTATTCAGTTAATCAGTCCCTCATCGTCTTTCATTGGAGACTGGTGGTGTCATGGTGAGTTCCGATTTCTTTGTGACAATTTTCCTTTATATGAATTTCAACACATTTCTTTTGATTTTTAGAGTAAAGTAATTCAAATGTACTTTTTTGCTTTATGTTGCGGTTCGATGTGATTAGGATTACTAGGATTTGATATTAATATGTATTACAAGATAATTTGAACGGTTTTGTAAAGTCCTTCATTTTAATATTCTCGTTTATTATGATTGTTTTTGCTAAGTCTTGCCCTCACACGGTTGGATTTTAGCATAATACTTTGGACGCTGTTTAGGGGTAGGTGCAAATTTTGATAGAGTTCAGCCTTTTCAGTTCAGAATTATATTTGAATTGAGAAAGAAATAGGAACATAAATTTGATATCTAATGTGTTTTGATTTCTTTTGCATTGGAATTTAGCTATTTTGAATTATATGTTGTCTAGCCGTAGATATATTTTATGTTGTCTAGCCGTAGATATATTTTATATTCAAACCTTGCTTAGTTGGCCAAAATTATGCGGTTTGATTGTTTTTTAGATAGGCAAATTGCCACATGTTCAACTATGTATTACATTTTAGTGATCCCTTTTTTTAGCAATATATACAGAGTTATACTCAATTTTTAGGATCTGTTGGTAACCCTTTCCTGAGGATGGCTGCGTGATGTCGCCGAAAATTAGAATAAATCAACATGATGTTCCACAACGTATTTCTTCTCATTACCCTACTAATTTGGAAGTTGCGGTGTCCAAGATCACCTGCTGAGGTTCTCATAACTATATATATATATATAAATTAAATAAGAAGATTTTATCACGTGCCTTCCTACAATCATCAGGATTTGTTAAACATCAAAAGCTTTATTATTGTATCAATATAATAGTAAAGCAAATTATTGTGAGTTTGGATATGGCGCCTGAAACAAAACTTTTTATTCTCGGACGAATTGCACCCACACAAAATGTATGCATTGCAATGTATTATATCTAGAACAATAGATAACATACTATATTACAATATCAGTTATATATTTGTTAACGTCATATTAATTACCATGAATATTTGCCAAATTTTGAGAAGTTACAATATATATATATACCGGTATATATATATATATATATATTCTGACATACGGAGCCCTGTATGTTAATTTAAGAGTTAGAATTAGAGTTGAAGGAGTCAAACTACCAAAACGGCGAAGCAAACTAGCAAGCGAACTAGCGAGCGAACTAGCGAGTGGGAAACCAGCTCGCCGGCATACCAGCAAACAAGCCTTCACACCTGCGTGCGTAATAGGGGACCCTGCAAACTACCTGACGCTATGACGTATGATCGACGCCAGGAGCTGTGAATGGACCGTCCAGGCACCTGTTATGCAACTCGAGGAGCTATGATTGGAGCGCGCACCATCACTCGCCTCCTGATTCGTTCCTAGACCATCATTGTTTAGTATATAAGACCCGAGTTGTGGGCATTCAAATCAGTCTCATTTGGAGTTGGGGAAGGTGAACTTGCAGCTGGAGGAAGACGGGGTGAAGTATTATAATGGGATTGTGACTGTCAGTCAGATTATATAAGTGTGTGTTAAGTGTGTTCGGTGTAAACACTTACGTTATGTTGGTTAGTGAGATATGTGATTGGGACGTTAACGCTACTATTATGTGCTTAACTATTTGATTGGGAATTAACGTTAACGCTACTATTATGTACTTGACTATTTGATTGGGAATTAACGTTAACGCTACTATTATGTATTTGACTATTTTAGTTGACTATCTTGTAGACTAAAGCAACTCTTTAAGTAATTGGGTTATGACGAAAGTAATACTATTGTTTTAGATTAATACTTACGAGTTCTTTCATTTTCTTTTAATTAAGCTTACATTGCTTAACGGTGCTTAGTACGGTGATGCTATTGTCTCATATTAGTAATATCGCCTTAGACTAACATGGCTGTGTTAATATTACTTCTAGTGATTTCCTAAGCTGAAGGAAATTCTTTTAGCTTCAAAATATTATTTTTGCTTTTCATATTTGAGTGAGACCTGAATCGAATCTATGAAGCGATCCTGTAACTTAATTTACTCCTAATTTAAACCTCATTGTTACGTGGTTAAGAAATACATTTAACTAAGTATTAAATATATATCTAACTTTTTATGTGACTTTGATATAAATCCTGATGATAATAATATAATACTGTTAACGTAAGACAAGAACCAAGAATAATTACATTAAATATAATTAAAAGGATATATAAGAAAACTATCTATTCATTTCAAAAGGGGTAAGAGACAGAATATTCTTACTTTAATATTTATTTTTCAAGACTTTTTATAGAATTAATAGTCCTTCTTTAGATATACTTCTTCGGTTCATAACCATAGCCTACTAAGCTTCGGTTAAATAATAATTCTTTATAAATACTACATGACTTTAATTAGTTTCAGTATTTTTCATAATTAAAGAGTATCAGTCAATAAAGGATACCAAGTCCTAAGATCCAAAAGGAAAGGAAGCAACAACAGGAAATAATTTTTATTAGATTTTACTTTTGTTTTGCCTTCAGCTGACTGATACCTTAATATATATCTCTGTGCTATCTAGATTAATCAAGTTAACCACTTGAGGATCAAGATACGTAACAGAAGAGTGGCGACCTCGCCAGGATTAGTTTCATACAGTTTCACTCAGTTTCACTACTTAAAAATCAAATATTAATCGTGCCTCATCTAATTAATGACGAAGATGCTAGAGTGTTCATAGAATCAGAACCCACAGCCCCTGATATTGACTGTCTGTCAAAATCCGAACTGGAAGTGCTTGCCTCACATCTCCAATTAACTGTCTCAAACATGTCCAAAGTAGAAGTGGCTCAGACCATAAAAACCCACCTGTTCCCTGTAGAAGGCAAGGAGGGTGACGGAGCAGTTGGTGGGATCCCTAGTAAACCTAGCCAACTTGATGAACAATTGCCACCTGGTTTTACCATTGATCAATTATTCGAACTAGAACAAGCCAGACTAACAATAGAACTAGCCAGAATAAATGCCGAACAAGCCAGAGCAAATACCGAAGAAGCCAGCATAAAAGCCAGAGCAAATATCGAAGAAGCCAGAATAAAAACCGAACATTATGAATATCAATATCGTACGGCTCAACTAAATGTCAATACAAATGCTCCCGTAATTGCTCCCTCTCTGGGATTAACTATGACCAGTGTCATTCCACCTTTCACTGAGGATAATGTGCAGGATTTCTTTGTTTTGTTTGAGGAAGTTGCTGGAGGTATGAAGTGGACAAGGGATCAATGGCCTTTTATGTTGCAAACCGTTTTGACAGGGCAGGCTCGAGCCACGTATTTGTCAGAAGTAGCAGAAGTTAGGCAGGATTATGACAATCTCAAAGAAGCTATCCTAAAAACCTATCAATTGCAGCCTGAGGCTTACAGGCAATCTTTCCATAAAAACCAGAAGAAAGTAGAAGAAACCCATAAGGTATTTGCCAGGACTATGACTAAAACTTTCAATCATTGGGTCAAGAGTAAGAAAGTCACAAGCTACAACGATCTGAAGGAGTTGGTCCTGTTAGAAAATTTCCTATGGAAAATTGATTCTTCTGTATCTATCATTTAAAGGGGAAAAAGGTAGATTGTCTTGCTGACATGGCTGACACATACGTGCTCAACAACAAATTTCGTGGAAAGAAGCCCTACGATAATTCTAGCTCTAATTTTAAGTATCCCAATCACAAATCTGACAGACCCAGTCACAAGCCTATAACGTCTTCCCCAGCTAGCCAAAATAGAATTGTTCCCCCAACTAAAAATGCGACTCAGGGCAATGGTAACAGAGGTGGGCCCCAAACTAATAGTAATGCTCAAAGAGGGAACGTTCCCGTATCCCCTAAAGTATGTACTTTTTGTGGCAAGAGAGACCACCTAGCTTATCAGTGCTGGGCCAAGGAGAGAACCGAGAGATCGGGGCAACAGTTGCCGCCGTATCTCAAACTCCATATGTGCCTGTAATGCAGGACTCCCGACAGAAGGAGTACCTAGCACCAAAAGTTCCTTTAATGCAGGACTCCCGACAGAAGGAGTACCTAGCAGCTAACGTAAATCATCTAGACAGGGGTGTAGTAGCATGTGTGGTGCAACCCACAAGGGTTAAGCCAATAATAATTTCACCATCAGTGCAGGACAGTTACCGTCCCTTTATTTCATCTGGCAACGTGAGATTAAATGGTTGTATGCATGAGGTAAAAATTCTGAGAGACACAGGTTCTACTAGCACCCTCATGGTGAATCCTTACACTGAGTGCCCACCTGGCGAACCAGTTGTAATGAGAGGTGCTGGAGGCCAGTTTTATGCATACTTGGTAAAAGGCGAAATTGAATGTGAGTTACTACAGGGTGAGGCCACCATAGCTTTGTGTAGGTCCCAAGATATCCCTGTGCCTGGGGTAACGCTCCTTTTGGGGAATGATGTAGCAGGTGAGAAGGTCCGACCAGACCCCATTTTGTCACTTTCCCCTGTTAACGAGCCACTAACCGGTGAGCTCGAAAAGGAGATGCCAACAGTTTTCCCTGTGTGTGCTGTCACACGTTCAATGTCTCAAGTAGCAGTTCCCTCAGACAGAAATGTACCGAATGTAAGAGTTGATGAAAGGGATGATGAGTGTGAATGACGCTCCAACTGTGCCTGATGATGTGACTGAGGTGGATTTATCTGACACCTTTATGGCTCATCTTGACCCTAACGATGACAATGAAACCCCTCCAAATTGTCCTAGTGGCCTGGTAGAGCTACAGAGAGATGATAGTGAATGCAAGGAGTTAGCTGCCAGGTCCGTGAGTGAAGAGGAATGTGAGAAGGAGGGTGGTGAATGTTTCTACCTCAAAGGAGGAGTATTGTGGCGAAGATGGAGACCGCCACACAGACCAATCGATGACGGGGCTTGGGACGTCCATCAAGTAGTAGTCCCCAAACCTTGTCTTAGAGATATCATGGAAATGGCACATTGTATACCATTGGCAGGACACCTAGGTGTGAGAAAAACTCTAGACAGAATCAGAGCCCACTTTTACTGGCCAGGAATGTGTGCAGATGTAGTGGAGTTTTGTAGAGTGTGTCACACTTGCCAGATGACAGGAATACCCAATCAGAAGGTGCCTGTACATCCTCTGGTGCCCTTGCCCGTTTTCGAGAATCCTTTTACTCGGGTGGTAGTGGACATTGTAGGCCCATTGCCTAAGACTTCCCAAGGTAACATTTATTTATTAACTATCATGGACATGGCAACTCGCTACCCAGAGGCTATACCCTTAAGGACTACCTCTGCTCCAACTGTCATCAAGGAACTGCTCAAATTCTTCACTAGAATGAGTTTCCCCCATGAGGTGCAAAGTGATCAAGGAACTAATTTTACCTCTAACATTTTCCAGCAGTCTCTGAAGGAGTTGGGTATCGAGCATGTTAAGTCTAGCACCTACCACCCAGAGAGTCAAGGGGTTCTCGAACGATATCATCAGACATTAAAGGGAATGTTACGTAAGTATTGTACAGAGACCGGAGTTGAGTGGGATAAGGGGGTACCTTTTCTTTTATTTGCTACTCGTGAGGTTCCAACTGAATCCCTGGGTTTTTCCCCTAATGAGCTAGTTTTCGGTCACCAGGTAAGAGGTCCTTTGCAACTATTGCAGGATAGCCTAGTTGGCCAGGAGGGGAACCAAAACCTCCTCAAGTATGTTTCAGATTTCAAAACCCGGCCGAGATCCTCATGTGAGTTTGCTGCTCAAAACTTGACCGTGGCTAAAAGCTCCATGAAGAAATGGTATGACAGAAAAGCCCGTGAGAGGGAGTTTAAGCCCGGTGATGAGGTTTTGGTCCTGCTCCCCCTTTTTGGCCAACCTTTATCTGCCAAGTTCAGGGGCCCATATAAGATCATTCGGAGGGTGAGCATTACCGATTATCTAGTAACTACTCCAGACAGGAGAAAGCCCACGCAAGTATTCCATATAAATATGTTGAAACCCTACCATAGGTCCCCTGATTCCTCTCTTCCAGATTCTCCCACTGTGGCAGTGAATGTCAGGACCTGTGAACAGCCTGGTGCGGACGAAGTCTTCAGTTCTCTTACTGACCCGCAACAGGACTGTTCCAGAGCCTGAAGGTATCCATGCAGACTTTGACTTGTCATGTAGCCTATCCAACTTTCAGTATAATTCAGTGGCTTGGAGGGAATTACCATCTAAACTATGTCATCTTCCCTCTGATCAAGAGAACCAACTAATCTCTGTTTTATCTCAGTCTCCCAGTGTGTTCCGTGATACTCCAGGGCTCACTTCTTTGGCCGTGCACGACATCGACGTAGGGGATGCAACTCCCATTAAACTATCCCCCTACCGTGTCTCGCCACAACGCAGGAGTATACTGCAGGTCGAGCTTGACTTTATGTTATCTAACGAACTGATCACTAGGGCCTTAAGCCAGTGGAGTAGTCCAGTCATACTTGTGCCAAAGCCAGACGGGAGCCATAGGTTATGTATGGACTATAGGCAAGTCAATGCTGTCACATAGAACGATACCTACCCACTGCCACGGATCGACGACTGCATTGACCAGATAGGTACAGCCACCTATATCAGCAAGATTGACTTGATGAAGGGATATTGGCAAGTAGCTCTCACCCCTAGAGCGAGGGAAATATCATGCTTTGTAGTCAACAATCAAGCCTTCTGCTGTAACGTAATGCCCTACGGCTTGAAAAACGCCCCAGCTACATTCCAGCGCCTCATGAATTTGGTGACTGAAGGGGTACCTGGGTGCGTTGTCTACATCGATGATATTCTTATCTTTTCACAGTCATGGGAGGAGCATCTTTACCAACTTAGATTGCTATTCTTAAATCTTGCTGATGCCAATCTGGTGGTTAATCTTAAGAAATGCACCTTTGTAAAGAGTACGGTCCAGTATCTAGGATATACGGTAGGTCAGGGGCAGGTTGCACCTCCTCAAGCAAAGGTAGAGTCTATTCTAGAATTCCCAACTCCTAGCACTAAGAAACATATCCAAAGGTACCTAGGCATGATTGGCTATTATAGGCGTTACATTATACATTTTTCAAAGTTGACAGCGTAAGGATGTGAAGTTTGTGTGGTCCTCTGAATGTGAAGAGGCCTTTATTGCTACCAAATATATATAATCTAATTATCCTGTACTCCGAGCTCCTGATTTTAACAGATCTTTTTCCCTGGCAGTGGATGCGAGCAATACCGGGGTTGGTGCAGTGTTGCTCCAGGAAGACGACTGTGAGGTATTGCATCCTGTGTGCTATTTCAGTAAAAAATTAAATTCTGCCCAACGTAACTATTCAGTCATTGAGAAGGAGCTGTTAGCATTAATTTTATCCCTTCAATACTTTGCTGTGTATGTGCAATCTGCCTCTGGTGCCATCACTGTGTATACTGACCATCACCCCTTAAATTTTTTGCATAGGTTCCTAAATAAAAACCAACGACTGACCAGGTGGAGTTTGTTGCTGCAGGAATACTCTCTGGATGTCAAACATATTAAGGGGGTCCAGAACGTGCTAGCCGATTGCCTATCACGTATCTGTTAAAGATTACATTTACCAGGTTGGCCTCATACCGCAGTAAGTTTAACTTAATGAGAGGATTTTGGCAATTAGCTCTCCCTTGTAGCGAGGTAAATATCATGTTTTAGTAGTGCGCTTTTAAGCCTTCAGCTGTGAGATGCCTTGCAGTTCGAATAACGCTCCAGCTACGTTCCGGCTATGTTCTGATGTGGTACCTGGAGACTTTGCCTACTTTGGGTGATATCCTTATTATATCTTCAATATATTCTTGCTGTTGCCAATCTGGTGGTGAATCTATTTATGTATTATGTTAAATATTATGTACTATACTCCTTAAACACTTTTCTAGGGGGGAGGTCTGACATACGGAGCCCTGTATGTTAATTTAAGAGTTAGAATTAGAGTTGAAGGAGTCAAACTACCCAAACGGCGAAGCGAACTAGCGAGCGAACTAGCGAGTGGGAAACCAGCTCGCCGGCATACCAGCAAACAAGCCTTCACACCTGCGTGCGTAATAGGGGACCCTGCAAACTACCCGACGCTATGACGTATGATCGACGCCAGGAGCTGTGAATGGACCAGGCACCTGTTATGCAACTCGAGGAGCTATGATTGGAGCGCGCACCATCACTCGCCTCCTGATTCGTTCCTAGACCATCATTGTTTAGTATATAAGACCCGAGTTGTGGGCATTCAAATCAGTCTCATTTGGAGTTGGGGAAGGTGAACTTGCAGCTGGAGGAAGACGGGGTGAAGTATTATAATGGGATTGTGACTGTCAGTCAGATTATATAAGTGTGTTAAGTGTTCGGTGTAAACACTTACGTTATGTTGGTTAGTGAGATATGTGATTGGGACGTTAACGCTACTATATGTGCTTAACTATTTGATTGGAATTAACGTTAACGCTACTATTATGTGCTTAACTATTTGATTGGGAATTAACGTTAACGCTACTATTTATGTACTTAACTATTTGATTGGGAATTAACGTTAACGCTACTATTATGTACTTAACTATTTTAGTTGACTAACTTGTGGACTAAAGCAACTCTTTAAGTAATTGGGTTATGATGAAAGTAATACTATTGTTTTAGATTAATACTTAAGAGTTCTTTCATTTTCTTTTAATTAAGCTTACATTGCTTAACGGTGCTTAGTACGGTGATGCTATTGTCTCATATTAGTAATATCGCCTTAGACTAACATGGCTGTGTTAATATTACTTCTAGTGATTTCCTAAGCTGAAGAAAATTCTTTTAGCTTCAAAATATTATTTTTGCTTTTCATATTATTTGAGTGAGACCTGAATCGAATCTATGAAGCGATCCTGTAACTTAATTTACTCCTAATTTAAACCTCATTGTTACGTGGTTAAGAAATACATTTAACTAAGTATTAAATATATATCTAACTTTTTATGTGACTGATATAAATCCTATATAATTAAGGGTGGATGGGACTCGTTAGTCTTGGTCGACAACTCATCTAGGGGAGACAACCTTATACAAATCCGGGTGGATGGGACTCGTCAGCCTTGGTTGGCAACCTGTCTAGGGGAGTAAACCTGATACAAATCCGTACTGCTTACCTAAGGGTAAGGCAGGTTAGTGGATGGATTAGCCAAACACCACTGTAGAAAAATAGTGCTAACAAGATGCACAGAGGGCCTCGGAGTCGGACGGATCCTAAATTGAGTGGTCAATCCTGTAAGTCCTTAACTAAACTGGCTCGGATTGTCCCTCTCACAGTGAATAGGTCCGCTTGGGGGCATTCTGTGTATGGCCACCCTCGTAAGGGGAGTAAGGCGTCCGGCAATAGATAGATAGATAGATATAAATCCTGATGATAATAATAATATAATACTGTTAACGTAAGACAAGAACCAAGAATAATTACATTAAATATAATTAAAAGGACATATAAGAAAACTATCTATTCATTTCAAAAGGGGTAAGAGACTTTTTATAGAATTAATAGTCCTTCTTTAGATATACTTCTTCGGTTCATAACCCTAGCCTACTAAGCTTCGGTTAAATAATAATTCTTTATAAATACTACAAGACTTTAATTAGTTTCAGTATTTTTCATAATTAAAGAGTATCAGTCAATAAAGGATACCAAGTCCTAAGATCCAAAGGGAAAGGAAGCAACAACAGGAAATCATTTTTATTATATTTTACTTTTGTTTTGCCTTCAGCTGACTGATATCTTAATATATATCTCTGTGCTATCTAGATTCATCAAGTTAACCACTTGAGGATCAAGATACGTAACAATATATATATATATATATTATATATATATATATATGTACTGTTAATACGTTGACCTGGTGTGCGTAGGGTGTGCGCATATTTGTGGCTGGATATGTCTAGCTCTAACGTATTTCACTTTTATTGATGTTACGTCCTTAAACCCTTTTATTTGGCCTATAGAGACCACCTGGTAAGTTGGGTCTGCTTCAGGAAGGCAAACCACATCCCCACATACTCTAAGCTGGCATTCACAGACCATGGAAATATTATATCTTGAATCAGTTTCGCAGAGTAGTCGTTGGTTTGAGATATAATCATTCCTGCGATAGTCAATGATCCTGCGAAGACATAACACATCTATATAATAGAACAGGAGGCAGCAGCGACTTGAAGTCGTCTTTCTGCACAGGTATCGACAACTCATAGTACTTTTGATGTGTGAATCCATATGCTAAGCCAAGGCGACAATTGGCATTGTTGCCCGAATCACTACCATTATGGATCATGCTACCGAGATAAGTAAATTTATCAAAGATCTATAACTCTTCACCACATGCATGAAGAGATTGCACTGCATCATCCAATATGTCACCAAATGCTTGGAGTTTGGTCTTAGCCCGAGAGACTATTTTGTAAAACGGCTTCGCTTCCTCATGTAGTGCCTCAAGGGCCAATTTGAGAACATTTAACATCCCCGTTAAGATAGCTGCATCATCTGCAAATCAAGATATGTGATTTTGAGCTTGCCGATGTCTGTTCCGCAAAAATTCTGCCCGATTGTCCTGCTCCGTAACCAGTCCATACAAATGTGGAAAAGTGTTGGTGCCAGAACATACCCCTAATTTACACCTGAATTCACAGGGAAGAAGGAGGATGCTTGCCCACCATACTTGACAGCACTCTGTTACTTTATAGAGTCCAAACACCAAGTCAATAATCACTGTGGGAATCCCGCTAGATGTAGCAGCTCACAGAACGTCTCGCGGTGCACTAAGTCAAATACAAATACCTTCTTGATATCAACATAAACTGAAAACAGCCCTTTTTGAAACTTGAGTCAACGTTCCATGAGCCACCTGAGCACCAGAATCAGATCAATTGTTGACCTCTTGGGCATAAATCCAGATTGCGCATTTATCAGGTACCTTAGGATTTGCACCAGTAGAATATTGGCGAAGACCTTGCCTAGCACACTGAGCAGTGCAATACCACGGTAGTTATTGCAGGCCTGGCAGTCCCTTTTCGACCAGTCATGAGGAATGGTATCTGTCTGCCACACAACAGTCAGAGCTGCATGTAATCAATGGACCCTGGACTCACCACCAGCTTTCATCAGTTCTCGAGGAAGCCTCTCTTACCTCGGCAAGGGAGGGAAGGTCTTCATTAATTGGTGGATCAGGCACTGGTGGTTGGACATACACTGGAAGAAGCTGCCTGTTAGGAGCACTGGCCATGTACAGTTTGCCGCACATATTCCATTTCTCAAGTATCCCAGCAAATCGTAACTTGGCAGCGCCGCACCCACCTCCCCAACCCTCCTCCCTCATTCCACCTCCTACCAATAGTGGAAGGGAAGGATGTGGAGCTAGGGAGGGGAAGTGGGTGCAGCACTGCCAAATCACAACCCCAACAGAATAAAATATGTGCGGAAAACTGTATACAGCTGCTCAAAGCACTCAGCCCAGCGGGATCTTCAATTATCATCACTAAATATGAGTTGGCCATCCGACATCCTAACTGAACAAACCTGGAGGGTAGGCTTACAGCAAGGTTTTTTTCAAGGCTCGATAAGCAGACTGAAGGTAATTTTTAGAGAAATCTCTCTCTCTTATCACACAGCTTACATACTGATTTGGAATTATGGGTACGTTTATCTTTCTTCAAGTTATAGTTATATTCCATGATTAAACAACTATATTGTTCCATAGTATTAGTTCTCCTTTTGTATATTTGTCATATATAATGTAATACATTAAATAACCTTACTAGTCTGTTTTGTTTGTATGGATCAAGAGAACGGAACACAAAAATCAGAAGGAAGGCCTAATAAATGGAGAGAAACTAACGGATATGAAAGGACAAAACATCCAGGACTGGATGTCAATAACAAAGTCAATGAATATGTGTATATATGTGTATGTATGTGTATATATGTGAATATATTATGCATTGCAACTTCGCTTTTTCAGTATTGTGGATGATGAAATATGGTCCATACCCAGCAATAGCTATAAGAACCTTTAGCAGTTTACACTTTATCGAGAGTATATTATAGTTTGCATAATATATTGCATTTCATTTGTACACACATAAAACGAAAACGAAGCCAATATGATTATCTACAGCAGATAACATGCAGATAGATCTGTAAGTAGATCTGTAAGTTTAATGAAAGGTTGTGGTAAATAAAGGATTTTGTGAATAACATTACCATTTATGTGCTTATCACTGTATGTACTGTATGTGTATCAATAATATGTTAGTTAGTATGTGTGAATGTGAGAGAGTTATTATAGCACGTGAGTTTATGGTGAAGAGATAGGATACTATACACCCGCCAACAGAGACAATTGTTACAGACCTAATTGTAATTAGTATAGTTTAGTTAGGAACTAATAATGACAAATAAAATACACAACCTTAAACTGTTCTTCAATAATATAATCCAAATTTGAGAATATTGTTAATAAGCTCAATCAGTCTGTCCTTCATCCTATGACTTAGACTGCTTTAAACTTCACGTGTCCAGATATTTTGACTGCAACATCCCTTGAATTTGGCTCTTTCAATCTTTTGGCTTTTGGGGTAGACACTCATTACAGGCAAACTGCCTTTTGTCTCCTTCATACACATAGACAAAAACAGATACTACCTAAAAATAACTTTCTTTGTTGGAGGTTCTCCGCACGAGTGTCAGCTTGTGTGTGTGTGTGAGAGTAGAATTGTGGTACAGTACCGGACTGATTCATGCTTGGGGCAGGCTGTTGTATTTACCAATCTCCACCAACCCATTCACTTCACCTTACCGGACTATCAGCATCATCATTCAACAGTGTGTTGCGATATAGCAGCGTTGACTTCCATTTAAACCGGTTTTCATTTTACTCAGTCTGGTTCAACTCACTGCACACTGCCTCACTTTTCAATACTCACCCTGATTGATCAAAATCATCCTGCTCGCTTGCCTAATTGTCTCTATTCCTACTCAGTGTGCCTCTATGTTATACCTTCCTTCATTATACACTACTTTAATATGCTACGTTGTGACTTATCACCTCCCTCTTCCTACTCTGCTCTGCCTCGTATTGACCCTAAATTCAGATTTTTTCTCTCGCTCTCTCTTTGTAGGGGAAACGGGGCTAGCCTGTCTTTTAGGGAGTAGGGTCCTTACGAATCCGAGCTACATCTACTGACTTTTCCTATAGGTCTAGTTATAAAACTTCTTCTCTATTATTTACACACACACACATAACTTACGGTAATATTAACCCTTAAAAAGCGGCTCACCACTTAAGTCGAGTTAAATAAAGCTGGACTATGTGGCGGCGCTCGACATAGGTCGAGTGGCAATTTCAGCACGTAATGTGGCTGAGAGAGAGAGACAAGTGGTGGCAGGAGACTAGCGAGCGTATGACTGCTCCAGACCACCGTGGCGAACCTACTGACACAAATCTCAGCTCCCTCCTCCCTCTCTCACTCGCTACATACTCAATTATGTACCGAAAGTACCGAATTACCTGCTTTTTGCACTCGCGTTGCATGGTTATTGCAAGAAAACTATCCATCATACAAGGATCGTTATGGTGTCATTCGAAAGCTCTGTTTATGCCCTTTCAGGGATAGATACTTGTTTTACGTTCCGAGTCTTATTTAGGCATGAAAATGATCACGTAAACAGCCCTATTTTGGCTAAAAACACCCCGCTGGGCGGTACACATAAATAAACCGCATAGGCCGCTCGTAAGGTGTTAAAGACTCTACTGCTTCCTCATGTGTGGGAAGAGAGGCTTTGGACACCTCTATAAATAACACAATTTATCGCTTACAGGTTGTGAGAGACTGGAATTGGAGGAATTCCAGGCAATGGGGACCGATGAATGGAGTGTGGCCGCAGTGCCCCGATAAGCCCACTCCTAATGTGTAATGCTTGACCAGTCCCTGTGACCGTTCGAAGATGCATCTGGCTGGATTGCTCCTAGGTGAAAGAGCTTTACTGCCATGTTGGTTGCCAGGCCAACTAAAATTCCCAGGTTGCTTTACTGGAACAAGTGTAATATCCTTTGATCACTTGATTCTGGAGTCTGGCCGTTTGAAGATAGTTACTTAGTAAAGATTCAGGCTATCACGGTCACTCCTTTCGGAAATCAGTGTCTTTAGGACAGGAGTGCTGTTCAGTTGGGAGCTAAGGCACGTTGGGACTGTCTGACCTTGGGGAGACCTTTGGTTTAGTGTGGCATGCATAACAAAGTCAGAATTTAGAACAGAACGAACACCATTGACGAATAGGCGGATGCGGATGACGAGGGAATAATTCACCACCAACTCCCTTTTTATAGCATTGTATTGGTCATTAGTTATCCTTAAGTTAGATACCTTAACACAGAATTTTAACTGTTAGAACAAATTTATAACCATATCTGCTACTGGTACTTCAAAACTCAAAACAACTTGAGCTAAGTGCCAGAAGCTAAAATGGTGCATTGACTTCAAAGTAGGTGCATATGCCAGCATCCACCATGATAGTCTCTGTCTGTCTACTCATGAAGGAAGTAGCTGGGATTAAGGAACAATTAATCTACATGTTTATTAATTTCACCACAACACCAAACACCTCCATTGAAATTAATGAAAGCATATGTGTGATCCACTGGGATTCGAACCTGGGTTATCACACGCAAAGCAAACAGACACAGAAAATACAATTCTAATGAACAAAGTTTCTGAAAAAAATAAATAAATAGAAGAGTTAAAAAGGTAATAATAGCATTAGAAGTGAAGCTAATATGAGACTGGCAGCTGTCCCTTCAAACACCATCATAAGTCATGCAGGTGCAAATAAACAAAATACGAATGTAGTGCCAGTTGCAATTCCTGCTACAGCTAGTGCTAGTGACCCTTGCTATGCCTGGAGAGGCCAAACACAAAAAGAAAAAAAAAAAACAGACTGGAATGAGAGGTTAAAACCTCAAATAGATTCAGTCCTCTAGACAAGGTCAACAGTCAGCAGAGGAAAAAAGGCTAGTCAAATACAGAGTGGGCAGCGGAATGTTAAGCCTACTATGCATCATTCAAACAAGAAAAGGACCAAACTTAACATGTCGAGCAAGTTTGGTCTTGTTAGTGACAAAGAGACAAAAACCTTTTTGATTGGAGATTCTCAGGTCAAAGGCAAAGAGTCTCACTTTGTTAAGTTCCACCAAGATGTGAGCAAGGTGAAAAGCCTCGCAGGTGCAAGGACTTCCCAGATCACAAAGAAAGTGGAAAAGGTATGGTCCAAGACTAAGGGGACGAGATTAATAGCCCAGGTCAGGGGTAATGACCTATTCCTCAAGAGAAATAAAGTCGGTGCCACAGAGTCGATAATAGGATAGGTCACGACTCTGGCTTATGAGCTCCGACTCAAGACCGGCAGAGGCATGATACTTGGTAGTTTGCCCAAAATGTATGGAGGGGATTGTGCTACCAGCAAAGCAATAGGCTTAATTGTTAGGTTAGCTGATCTGTGTATCCAGAAATGGGTGAGATTTTAGGACCCATTTGATATGTTCTATGGGAAGCGCAACCTCTACCTCCGTGATGGTGTGCACTTAACCACTAGCGGTAAAATCAAACTTGGTGAATTCTTAAATCACCATCTTTACAGCTTGCGGAGGGTAGGCAAAAATGTAGAAAGCGCCACCCAGCAGGAAAAATGCAAACCTTCACCAGCAGCTGATCTCAAACTTCCAAAAAGAGGTCCTACAAAAGAAGGAGTTAGTCCCTCTGAGAGCAAGAATACCTTTCAACAAATGATAGAGTTCCCTAGTAGATTGAGTGATGACCCGCAACTCCCTCTAGACTCTACACCTCAGTTGCCAATTTCTGAACCACTAGATAGTGGCTCTTCTACCTCAGGTGAGGATTCACCAAGTATAGGTAATTGCAACACCTCTGACAGTGTACAGAAGAAATAGTGTGCAAGAAAATGCACTACCCCCAAACTTTGGGCATTATTGTCTACAGAATGCTTTGATGTAGTGGCCATCACTGAATCTTTCATTCACAGTCATACCAAAAATTATGTTGAGGAATTTGAAATATCTGGATATAAAATATTCCACAAAGATGGAAGTATTATGCAGGAAGGAGGCAGAATTATTTTGTACATCAGAGATTGTCTAAATCCAATTGACTGCAAGATCAGGTCAGAACATGAACGGTTTGCAGTAGACCTCAATCTAGGAAACTCTATAGGATTCTTCTGGTGTACAGGCCTCCACATAAAAATGTTGAAAAGGATGAACTTCTGTACACAAGACTGAATACTGTTATCGAGGGTAAAACTCTGTGTGATCTTAGGTGACTTCAATTGCCTAGTAAACTGGGAAGCATGAACTGCTGATGCTAAAGGTAGGCTTTTTGTGGAATTTGCTAATAATAACCTTTTGACCCAGTGGGTGAACGAGCCAACTAGAGGCAACAATATACTAGATCTTATGTTCACCACTGTTACGAATGACAGTAGAGGCTTCTAGTCCTTGGACTTAACACAAGCTAATAACTACACAGCACCTCCGTAGCCTCAACTCGTAACACAGCCTATCACAACATTCATTCGCAACTTCCAGGCTCTCTGGGGACCAAAGGTGCACCCAATACCCAAACTGGTTCCGTTACACAAACAATGCGAATAACTGGAACCCCTAGTTGTGGTGAAAAGATATCTTGAGCCGCAACTATCAACAAAACTCAGTACCGAATGGCAATACTGAGGAGGATCCTTCCCAAGCTGCACAAAGAAGAGAAAGCTCTGATTTAAGTTACGTTAATATAATTACGTTAAATACAAACCAATAATGAATGCAACATTAATTAATCAAACACTGATCAAATAAAACACCCATCAACCACCACCCACTTAAGCTGTCCAGACCATTGGTTGGCCTGGGCCGAAGTAATCCTCCCTGTAACAGAAGACTAATGAAGTCCTCCACCCTCTACATCGAACCAGGCACCCTAATAGTCTGGACCCCTAAATAAAACAATGCACATAAACAAATATATATACCTTAATATGGCCAAGGTTGCGGCACTAAAACAATAATAAAATCAGATATGAAAAACAAACAATAAACTAGGAAGGGACACACAAGCCACACACACGTCCTTAGAGTAATGCCAATGAATAAAATAAAGAATAAATAAACAAATGCCAAGAGGAGAGAATGCGAGGGGTAGGTGTTGCTCTCTTGAATGGTAAATGCTGACTGACGGTCCTACAGCCGGGACCTACTGACACCAACACCACTTGAACCAGCCTGCTGGTTCTTTTATACAATGCAATCCTTACTTAAATAATGCAACTAGGACAAGTAGGACCACATGAAAGTAAACAACTAAATACACAATGCTTATGTAATGCATAATATAATATGCGTAGTTGCGTACTATACTGTATACCCATTAATAATAAATGGGTTACAAAAATTCCACAGTTTAGAGAATGGGAAAACAGAGACAACACGTCATTGAACGAAGCAATATGAATTTGAAGCAGACGATAATATATGGATAACTATATATGGATAAATATCGTTCACTGCTTCATAAGGTATGGTACTGCTTCACGAGGTATTGAGACTGCTGCACGAGGTATTGAGACTACCGCAAAACGGTATAATATATTCACCATGTGAATATAATATTATGACCAATGCAACATAGTAAGTTATGAACATAAATTTACTAAATTAAACTACGATGGTGGAACATCGTAACACCACTGAAGATTAAAGTGTGATGGGGAATCACTCGGAGGTAGTGACCACAATCTAGTTAGGTTCTCTCTTTGCACCTTTAGCAGCAGACTCACCAGTCCTCAGAGTGCAAAACTAGATTTCTGTTGTGCAAATTTTGAAGGCCTTTGGGGATGCTCACACCAGATCAGACTTGTGGGTGAGAATGTTAATGCAATTTGGTGCTCATTCAAAGAGCAGTTTATGGAGCGTCAAGCTGCATTCGTTCCTACTAAACTTACCAAATCATGCACAACACAACCAAAATGGTTCACAAGTGACATAGCTTCAGCAATTAGAAAGAGAAAGGTTGCATACAGAAAGGCCAAAAGAAGTCACCAAAGAGATTTAGATTCCTTCAAAAATATGTGTAGAAGAGTGAAATGTCTTATAAAGGAAGCAAAGCGGAATGAAGAACTTACGGTTGCAGCTTTTTGCAAAGAGAATCTTAAAGAGTTCTTCAGCTATGTAAACAGCAGGAAGCCTTTCAAAAGTAGCATTGGACCTCTAAAGGATCCAACAGGCCAACTACAAACCTCTGACACTGATATAGTTAAACACCTAAACAACTATTTTACCTCGGCATTCACAAGGAAAAATACCAGTGACATTCCAAGTCCATGATTAGTACAGGAGGGTGAAGTTCTTTCAACTACTCGCTATAGGCAGTTCTGCCTTTTGCCTCCCTCAATCACATAGAAAAAAAAATATCATCGGACTAATGTAAGAGGGTTGATTTGACACAACGTTTCTTAACTATCCTGACCGTTATAACAGTCTTTCAGGGACTGATGGATGAGGTGATTTTGGGCCAGTGCCTCAGATTCTGTACCAGAAGGACATTATAAGTGTCGTTATGCATACAAGCTATGGTATCTCGCAGAGCCCTACCTTTCAAAAGCCAATTGCCAGTGTGTGAACTTCTGAAAGGTTTCAGAGGTCGGTTTACTACCAATAAAGCGCATGTCAAAACAGCATTCTTTATTGACAGTAGAGCCTGGTTAATTGAGGCAGAAGAACTAATATTAGGTTGTCCCCAGTGGGATCTAATAACGAACTCTGTCGGGAATAGCGTAATGATCCCGACAGTTTTAGGTCCAATAGGACATTTGAATTTGGCGGTATCGTATCGCTTGTACGATTTCGGCTGGTTCTTTGTGTATTGTAGTTTATTCTTAAGTATAGGTTAAATATTAACTGTAATGTATAAATATCTACATCAGCTCTAGATGTATTATGAAACCAAGTTATGGGTTATAATTATTATGAGCCGGCAGCCATATGTAATTTCGCGAAGCGATCGGACGCCGGCCCTTTAGTCTCTCAATCAACACCATACAGCCAACAGCTCCCCCCCCCCTGGCTCTGACTCAACCAACAGTTCACCATGTGCTACAAATATTAATCTATAACAACAGTCCTACATCACCAGTCCTCTAAGCTAAGTTCATTGTATCGATATTGTATTATGTGAACATTCCTACATGTCATGCAATTGAATTAGCCGTGTGTGGGGGACTGGATTACACCCATCGACTACTACGTCGTTGGTAATTATATTATAACTATTTGTTGGGATATTTCATGTACCAGTGATATGTAATTTAACCTCTTTATCTAAATTCCCGACAAACTCCTTTGATGAGCCAAGATCTAAAGCAGTGGTTCTTAACCTGGGGGGCGTGCCCCCCTAAGGGAGCGTTTGACAATGCTAGGGGGGGGGGGGGTAATCAAAATTCAAAATAGGGCTAGGCCATTCAAATGCATACAGGTTAATTGCAAATATATATATAAATAAGAAACTTTGATAGGAAAATTTCACAACCGTCATTCCGAGCAACCACATGTACTGTAGTGTTGACATGAAACCATTAATCAGTTATAATCCTTGCATGCAGATTGGTTATTTGTTCGCCCTTTTTACAGTATCTTGCGTCCTAAGCATCCATATGGAATGGATAAAAAAACAAAAAAAATCTAGGCATCTGAGGCGTGGGGGGCCGGGGGGGTGGGGGGGGGGGGGGGGTGAGGGAGGCATCATGAATACAGTCCTGACCAAAGGGGGGCCCGGAGCTAAAAAGTTTAAGAACCACTGATCTAAAGAATCCTAAATAGACCTTTATAACCAGTGTTACAAGTATCTATTTAGTAGAAACCCAAATATTCCAGTTGTTATTTATCTTCCAGTGAAGGATAATTAATAGCTTTCCAACTGTGTAGATCTTAACTTTGCCTGTCATAGTCTTACCTCTTTTGGTGCTTCTCCCAATGTCCCTTCTCCGGGTAAGAAGGACAGCTGTGCGGGGAGGAGGCTCTGGGGTGCTTGAGGGAGCCCATCCTGACTTCCCTGTCCTGGTGGTGATGCAGCTTGGAGGAAGAAAGGCATGTGGAGGTGTGGTGGGTTTGCAGGTCTTCCTTTCCTTTCCACTTTTCCCTTTCCTAATGGCATCAGGGTTGTGTACGGTTAACCGGATATCCTTGTCGGGTGTTGGAGGGAGTACGGGAGTTACTAAGGCGACTCTGGCATATCTTGGTGGTGTGGTGTTTAAGGCTTCCTTCCTCGGGGGGGGGGGAGGGGGGGGGGAAACTGCTTGGTGGTAGTAGCATGGTGTTTGTTTTCGCCGTTATATTAATATATATATTTATATATATATATATATATATATATATATATATATATATTCTAACATACGGAGCCCTGTATGTTAATTTAAGAGTTAGAATTAGAGTTGAAGGAGCCAAACTACCCAAACGGTGAAGCAGACTAGCGAGCGAACGAGCGAGTGGGTAAACCAGCTTTCACACCTGCGTGCGTCATAGGGGACCCTGCAAACTACCTCGATGACCGATGCTATGACGTATGATCGACGCCAGGAGCTGTGAGTGGACCAGGCACCTGTTATGCGACTCGAGGAGCTATGATTGGAGTAGGCACCACCCCCCCGCCTCCTGATTCGTTCCTACACCATCATTGTTTGGTATATAAGACCCGAGTTGTGGGCATTCAAATCAGTCTCATTTGGAGTTGGGGAAGGTGAACTTGCAGCTGGAGGAAGACGGGGTGAAGTATTATAATGGGATTGTGACTGTCTGTCAGATTATATAAATGTGTGTTAAGTGTGTTCGGTGTAAACACTTACGTTATGTTGGTTAGTGAGATATGTGATTGGGAATTAACGTGAACGCTACTATTATTGTGTACTTAACTATTTGATTGCGAATTGACGTTAACGCTACTATTATTGTGTACTTAACTATTTGATTGCGAATTAACGTTAACGCTACTATTTATGTACTTAACTATTTGATTGGGAATTAACGTTAACGCTATTATTATGTACTTAACTATTTTAGTTGACTAACTTGTGGACTAAAGCAACTCTTTAAGTAATTGGGTTATGATGAAAGTAATACTATGGTTTTATATTAATACTTACAAGTTCTTTCATTTTCTTTGAATTAAGCTTACATTGCTTAACGGTGCTTAGTACGGTGATGCTATTGTCTCGTATTAGTAATATCGCCTGAGACTAACATGGCTGTGATAATATTACTTCTAGTGATTTCCTAAGCTGAAGAAAATTCTTTTGCTTCAAAATATTATATTTTGCTTTTCATATTATTTGAGTGAGACCTGAATCGAATCTATGAAGCGATCCTGTAACTTTATTTACTCATAATCAAACCTCAATGTTACGTGGTTAAGAAATACATTTAACTAATTATTAAATATATATCTAACTTTGTATGTGACTTTGATATAAATCCTGATGATAATAATAATATAATACTATTAACGTAAGACAAGAACCAAGAATAATTACATTAAATATAAATAAAAGGACATATAAGAAAACTATCTATTCATTTCAAAAAGGGGAAGAGACAGAAATATTCTTACTTTAATATTTATCTTTCAAGACTTTTTATAAAATTAATAGTCCTTCTTTAGCTATAACTTATTCGGTTCATAACCATAGCCTACTAAGCTTCGGTTAAATAATAATTCTTTATAAATACTACATGACTTTAATTAGTTTCAGTATTTTTCATAATTACAGAGTATCAGTCAATAAAGGATACTAAGTCCTAAGATCCAAAAGGAAAGGAAGCAACAACAGGAAATTATTTTATTAGATTTTACTTTTGTTTTGCCTTCAGCTGACTGATACCTTAATATATATCTCTGTGCTATCTAGATTCATCAAGTTAACCACTTGAGGATCAAGATACGTAACAATATATATATATTAGTAGGGTAATGAGAAGAAATACGTTGTGGAACATCATGTTGATTTATTCAAATTTTCGGCGACGTCACGACGTCACACAGCCATCCTCAGGAAAGGGTTACCAACAGATCCTAAAAATTGAGTATAACTGTATATATTGTGTTACGACTGGGGTTCAAATATATCAGGGCTCTTATTCATTGGACTAGTAATGGCATAAATGTTACAACGGAAAGCGCTAGCTCCAACCTCTGATGTATATTCCCAGTGAACAAAGAACACAAATACTCTACAGAGTTCTATATGCAATAGTAGGCTATCAAACTCTCAATAAATGTGCGTCTACTCTAGGCTTAATGTTATGTGAAAACAGCCTATTACTACCTATAACCGAAGGTGCTTGGTTATGGTATGCAAAGTAAGGTGGTAAGAGAAGTTACAGCTTACGTTACTTTAATCAATAAATGTCAGGCACTCCTGCATGAAAGAAAGTGCACTAAAGTCCTTCAACACTAACAAGGAATCTTCTTTAACACCTTACGAGCGGCCTATGCGGTTTATTTATGTGTACCGCCCAGCGGGGTGTTTTTAGCCAAAATAGGGCTGTTTACGTGATCATTTTCATGCCTAAATAAGACTCAGAACGTAAAACAAGTATCTATCCCTGAAAGGGCATAAACAGAGCTTTCGAATGACACCATAACGATCCTTGTATGATGGATAGTTTTTCTTGCAATAACCGTGCAACGCGAGTGCAAAAAGCAGGTAATTCGGTACTTTCGGTACATAATTGAGTATGTAGCGAGTGAGAGAGGGAGGAGGGAGCTGAGATTTGTGTCAGTAGGTTCGCCGCGGTGGTCTGGAGCAGTCATACGCTCGCTAGTCTCCTGCCACCACTTGTCTCTCTCTCTCAGCCACATTACGTGCTGAAATTGCCACTCGAGTTATGTCGAGCGCCACCACATAGTCCAGCTTTATTTAACTCGACTTAAGTGGTGAGCCGCTTTTTAAGGGTTAAATGTTAGATGCTATAAAGATGCTCGTATCGGAAATGGAACCCAAAAAGGCAGGCAGCGGAACAATGCTCGTGCAGGCTATGCACACAAAAAGGCAGAATATATATAATGCCGTCGGAGCCAAGAATATCCTAAACACAACAACAATAAAAATAATCGCCACGACAATGCAGTATTCCTATCAACAAAAAGAGCCTAAGTCGTTTGTGTCTCAATACATCAAACTAGGCTGCGAAATGCTTGTGTAATCATAAATGGGTATGCATAAAAAGAGTAATTAGGTTAATATACATTAAGTATATTAACCTAATTACTCTTTTTATGCATACCCATTTATGATTACACAAGCATTTCGCAGCCTAGTTTGATGTATTGAGACACAAACGACTCATAATAGACTCATGTCTACTATGATTGATAAAGTCTAGCTAGAGTCAATGATACGAGATACTGGTGCGCATGGCATGCCGCATAGCCTAGTGCAAATCTCAAGTCTGTGCGTCAAATATTACGTTATAGGGAAGGGTAGCTCTCTTGAGAAACCTTAATACCGAAGTATTAAGCGTTCTCCTGGCGTACCTCAAAGACAAACAATCGAGACTAGAACAGTGCAGAATGGTATAGGCAAAAAGCCCTCATTCGTGCATGCTCTATTCTCAATGGCACACAGACTAGAATTTACTCAATCAACTCCAGTTCTCAGGTATGTCGTGCCGCTTTTAACTAAAGCCAGCACTCATAGGAAACAATACCTTATAATATCAGACTCCCAGTCTAGCATTATCTAATCCAGCAGAACACTAATAATTAAAGGAAGCAGTAATATGAAAGCCAACCAATGCTTCGTGATCCACTTATCTTAACAACTAACATACATGGGTTATATCAGACCTTAACTCACAATACAACTGGCCAGCATGAAGCTGATTTTGCAGAGTTAACCAGAGGGGATATAGTCTTAATAAAAGGTGGTGAAAGATATGAAAAAAAGAGAGAGGTAGGCAGAGGAAAAGATTCTCAGGTGCGAGCGGGGTACAGGTAGCAAGGGAGAAAGATGGGTGCGTTCTAGAAACCAGATCTGAGGGAGAGAGTGGCGAGGAACTGTATATATACTCGCACTAACTCGAGCCGCGTGGGAAAACAGCGGTTACAAGTCATCTAACCACTAGCAAAGCTTACAGCATGGTAAGGGCCTCTCTCCACCAACCCCCGCGAGGCAGCCAGCCGTGACGTCATCGAGCGGGACAAAAAACACTGCGCGCCCCCTCTCACTCTGTTCTACTCCCTCTCTCTCTCCCAGATAATATCATTACTAGTTAATGATAAAATATATACTTTACAATTAAATATATAAAGCCTTGACATGGGCGAAAACAAAGAGCCTTTCTGGACTGCCCATGACACGAGCTTTCATATGAAATAAAGCACACTCTAATACACAAACTGTAGCCCCATCCACTGCCCTGGCGATCCTAGCGAGTCACTGTAGGACAAGCCATGCGGTTCTAACGGAGTGGTTAACGTCACACCCCCCCCCCAAGATTTTTCTCAGTGGCCCCAAGGCTCACAAAAATCTGATGGTTAGAACCCATGCTATATCTCCACTTCCCATCACCCAGCGGCAGTAAAATATCTGGCACAGTTCTTCAACAAAACATTTTTCAAAATTATAACCCTCCCCAACACCATAGGTTAAATTATATGTAGTTATGCTCCTCAAGAGCGAGCTTCTCTAGCCCAGCATTCTGAAAGGAGTGCAACTCAGAATTACTGCTATAACATACTGAACAAATTCAACTATCAAAGAAAGAGTTTTTATTTGATTTTTTTTTGTTATGTTTATAATTTGTTTATTTCGGCTGCACTATAGGGGCAAGCCTAGTTTTTTCTTCTATACCAAACGCTCAACTCCTGCTTTACGACCCAATACGCTGGGCTACAACCGCGAGCCAACAAGCACCAAGCGCAAAATACTATTCAAACTAAAGCAGGAGGCGACCCGTGTGTCAATCTACCCAGGATCATATACCCTTGAACGACCATCTGCAACCACGTAGTAACAACCGGCAATATGGCGTATGTCCAGGTTATATACCAATAACCTTAGTGACCACCTGGTCAGCCTCATATTCCGATTGTGAAACTGGTCCAAGAACTTGAGAGGGTGATGATCTGGGTAAACTACAACGACCGGACCATAGGCTGGAACAGACCTCGAAATGCCTCAGAGCAAGTACAACTACCAGCAGCTCCTCCTTGACAACAGAGCAGCCCCCCTGGGCCGAATTGTACTTCTCCGAGCAGAAACTAACAGGATGCTCCAGCCCATCATCGTCCTTTTCCACAAGGACGGCACCAGCCCCCACACCACTAGCCTCCGTTGCTAGTTGGAAAGGTAGGCTAAAGTCAGGGGCCCTGATGATCGGGTGAGTGCACAACAGGTGTTTTACTTCCCTAAACACCTTCTCACACTCAGGCGCCCATTTCAACTTCTTATCCTTCCAGTTATCCTCCACCTGAGCTTGACTGTCCCGTTCTCCTTCTCCACCTTGACTGCTAAACGTCATCACAGGCACAGTGAGAGGCTCAGGGGGGTGCCTCCCATACTCCTTCACAGGATTATCATGACATAACTGATTGCGTTTCCGTCTGTCTGGAGTGGCTACCAAGTAAACCAGGTCCGATAGCTCCTCCACCACCCTATAAGGACCAGCGTACTTCGCGGATAAGGGGTGACCTACAAGGGGCAGTAGAATCAACACCTCCTGACCCACGTGAAACTCCCTGAGTTCAACCTTGAGGTCGTACCTGTCCTTCCTGAGGGCCTGAGAGCTAGTCAAATTACGGCCAGCCAACTCCAGACTGCGCAACATCCGTTCTCGACTGTTGAGGACACAATTGAGCATAGAACAAGGTTTTTCTGCGCCCTCCCATACTTCGTCAACCATATGGAGAGGCCCTCTGACACGGTGTCCAAAGACGAGCTCATTAGGGCTGAATCCCAAACTCTCCCCAGGTACCTCCCACACAGCAAACAAAACACATGGCAGGCCAAGATCCCAACCCCTCCCACTCTCAAAGCAACAACAACGAAGCACAGATTTCAAGGCTGAGTGCCATCGCTCTAACACACCCTGCCTCTCCGGATGATATGCAGATGACACAACCCCAACAATCCCATGCTGCGGCATTGCTTGTACAAAGAGGCTAGAAGTGAAGTTGGGTCCCCGGACTGACTGAATCCCCTGCGGGTAACCATACCGGGAAAAATACACTAGCAAGCTTCGGACCACCGTTTTTCGCCGACCCATTTCTCATAGGGTACGCGTCAGGGTACCTTGTTGCTACATCTCCCGACTGTGCATCACTGTCCTCCTTCAACTCTTTCGTCTTTTTAAGCCCATCCTCTGCCCCTTCAGGAACAGTTACTGGGTCTTCTCCAGACTCGAAATGTGGTCCTAATAATGAGTCCCCGAGAAGGTCCGTTGACACTAAACTCTCAACCGCATCAACTTTCAACCCCTTCTCGGTACCCTTCCTCCGCTGATCTAAAGAATGTTGACCAGAATGTGACTCCCTGGATGCAGAATCTCCGGTGACAACACACTCCATAGGCTGCCCCGGACACTTCCCAACCCCCTCCTGCTCCTCCCTACTCACGTCGGCCGGCTTCTCGACAACGACTAAGGGTGGACCCTCAGAAGTAGGCCCCACAAAGTCGTTGCCAAGAAGGAGGTCGACGCCCCCAACAGGTAACTTCTCCACAATTCCTACATCCAGGTCACGAGTCACACCATCAACTTCCACCTTCATTCTTACAAGCGGGTATGACCTTGTCGCATTAACTCCCTGAACCACAACCACCCGCGCCGTATTGGACAGGTTTACCAGTGAAATTTCTCAACAGTGTTTGCAATGCCCCAGTGTCACGCAAAATTCTCACCTCATGTCTTCTACCCCCCAACTCCACACAACCGAGTCCCCTGTGGTCACTAAAGGCATCACGGACAGGGAATAAGCCTTCCGGATCCTTCTGCACTGGCAGTGTATTTACCTCGGAAGAAATGCCTCTAACAAACTCCGATGTCCTCTTGAACACTCCAATGCCGTGAGCAAAAGACACGGCTGCCGGAGGAGGTCGACTAGGGCACTCATTTGCCTTATGACCCTCCTGGTGGCACCTAAAACACATAAATTTCGGTTTCGGCTTATACTGTGATGTAAAAGGCCCCTGACTTTTCACATACGGTGTGGGGGTAGGTTTGGCTTCAGTTTTAGTTTCATTGCTCTTTGGTTTAAATGTGTCATTGCTACGGGGAGGGGGAGGATAACGGTCCCTAGCACTTGCATCATACTTCTGTGAGGACCCGCAACCCCGAATCAACGACAGCCGTAGATCAGCCATTTCTGCTGCTTCTACTAGAGTTCTTGGGTTTTTCTCCTTTAAATTCAAAGTTAGATCACCGCCCGTGCTCTTGAAGAACTGCTCCAACATCATTAACTGCTTAACTCCATCAAACGTTGTTACCTTCTCAGATCGGAGCCAGTTCCCCATAGCATCGGACAAGTCCCGGGCGTGTTCCAAAAAGGTGCTATCTCTTCCCTTAGTTACACCCCGGAACTTCAAACGGTACGTTTCTGGTTGCAGTTCGTAAGCCCTCAGGACAGCCTCCTTGAGATCCTCGTACACAATACATAACTCCAAAGGTAACGCATCGTAGGCTTTAAGACCCTTGCCTATTAATCTAGAGGATACAAGTGCTGCCCATTTATTCTCTGGCCACTGGTGTTCCTGGTACTTCTTCTCAAAGCGTGTGAAAAATTCTGTTACTCCACTCTCATCAAACACCGGAACCAGTTTCAATAAGTGCGAGAGAGACTGCTCATGAACACGGTTACCAGCCCCAAGTCGCTGTCCCGTTGTCTCTACTCGTGACTTCTCTACATCCATGTCGGCACAGTACCTAGTCGACTCAGCTTGGATTTTTGCTTTGCTTGACTGATAGTTTTTCTCTCTTCTATCTTGGTTAATTCTAATTGCTGTTGATGCTGAAGCTCAGATACCCTGATAGCCTTTCTCTCTTCGATCTTAGCTAATTCGAACTGAAGCAATAATTCTGGAGTTAACCCTTGAGGAGGTGAAGGTGCTACAATGTTTGAAATTACCGGTGGTCCCCCCAGGGGCAACCCACCCTGCCAGTCACCACCCAACTGCGGAAGCGTACCCGGGGTCTGCAAACTACTGGGATGGCTGGTAGTCGAGTGTAGGGGAAGCATGGCCGAAGGGCTCTCAGCACTCAACCCATCTCGCTCACCAGTCACCCTGCCCAGTACACACGTTATCAAGTTATCCTTGGTCATGCTGCTAGTAACCGCATGACCGATAGCTGTGGCCAGGCATTGAAGACCGTACCGATCCATACCCTCCAACCGCTCGGCAGTAACAGGCCATTGCAAAAATATCCTAGCATCCTCCTCACAGTTCACCCGATTAACCCTTTCATCATGCTGCTGTTCCTCGTTTCGACATTACGTACTGTGTCTCCATTCTCCTCTGACCCGGTATAAGGCATGATGCTCACAAACATTTCTCACCACAATATTCAGAAAAGAAGTACCCCAAACTCTTATACCTCAATATACACACAAAAATTCTCGGAAATACTCAAGGGCTATACTATGTTGCAAAAAAAAAAAAAATCTTGCTGATCCCCGCAAAATATTCTCCAAAACAACAAATGTTCCCTGCTAATAAATGTAGGTTCACCAAATCCTAGGTAAGGTCGCCATTTGTTACGACTGGGGTTCAAATATATCAGGGCTCTTATTCATTGGACTAGTAATGGCATAAATGTTACAACGGAAAGCGCTAGCTCCAACCTCTGATGTATATTCCCAGTGAACAAAGAACACAAATACTCTACAGAGTTCTATATGCAATAGTAGGCTATCAAACTCTCAATAAATGTGCGTCTACTCTAGGCTTAATGTTATGTGAAAACAGCCTATTACTACCTATAACCGAAGGTGCTTGGTTATGGTATGCAAAGTAAGGTGGTAAGAGAAGTTACAGCTTACGTTACTTTAATCAAAAAATGTCAGGCACTCCTGCATGAAAGAAAGTGCACTAAAGTCCTTCAACACTAACAAGGAATCTTCTTTAAATGTTACATGCTATAAAGATGCTCGTATCGGAAATGGAACCCAAAAAGGCAGGCAGCGGAACAATGCTCGTGCAGGCTATGCACACAAAAAGGCAGAATATATATAATGCCGTCGGAGCCAAGAATATCCTAAACACAACAACAATAAAAATAATCGCCACGACAATGCAGTATTCCTATCAACAAAAAGAGCCTAAGTCGTTTGTGTCTCAATACATCAAACTAGGCTGCGAAATGCTTGTGTAATCATAAATGGGTATGCATAAAAAGAGTAATTAGGTTAATATACTTAATGTCTACTATGATTGATAAAGTCTAGCTAGAGTCAATGATACGCGATACTGGTGCGCATGGCATGCCGCATAGCCTAGTGCAAATCTCAAGTCTGTGCGTCAAATATTACGTTATAGGGAAGGGTAGCTCTCTTGAGAAACCTTAATACCGAAGTATTAAGCGTTCTCCTGGCGTACCTCAAAGACAAACAATCGAGACTAGAACAGTGCAGAATGGTATAGGCAAAAAGCCCTCATTCGTGCATGCTCTATTCTCAATGGCACACAGACTAGAATTTACTCAATCAACTCCAGTTCTCAGGTATGTCGTGCCGCTTTTAACTAAAGCCAGCACTCATAGGAAACAATACCTTATAATATCAGACTCCCAGTCTAGCATTATCTAATCCAGCAGAACACTAATAATTAAAGGAAGCAGTAATATGAAAGCCAACCAATGCTTCGTGATCCACTTATCTTAACAACTAACATACATGGGTTATATCAGACCTTAACGCACAATACAACTGGCCAGCATGAAGCTGATTTTGCAGAGGTTAACCAGAGGGGATATAGTCTTAATAAAAGGTGGTGAAAGATATGAAAAAAGAGAGAGGTAGGCAGAGGAAAAGATTCTCAGGTGCGAGCGGGGTACAGGTAGCAATGGAGAAAGATGGGTGCGTTCTAGAAACCAGATCTGAGGGAGAGAGTGGCGAGGAACTGTATATATACTCGCACTAGCCCGAGCCGCGTGGGAAAACAGCGGTTACAAGTCATCTAACCACTAGCAAAGCTTACAGCATGGTAAGGGCCTCTCTCCACCAACCCCCGCGAGGCAGCCAGCCGTGACGTCATCGAGCGGGACAAAAAACACTGCGCGCCCCCTCTCACTCTGTTCTACTCCCTCTCTCTCTCCCAGATCCTATCATTACTAGTTAATGATAAAATATATACTTTACAATTAAATATATAAAGCCTTGACATGGGCGAAAACAAAGAGCCTTTCTGGACTGCCCATGACACGAGCTTTCATATGAAATAAAGCACACTCTAATACACAAACTGTAGCCCCATCCACTGCCCTGGCGATCCTAGCGAGTCACTGTAGAACAAGCCATGCGGTTCTAACTGAGTGGTTAACGTCACAATTGCTAAAAAAGGGATCACTAAAATGTTATACATTGTTGAACACGTGGCAATTTGCCTATCTAAAAAACAATTAAACAACATAATTTTGGCCAACTAGGCAAGGTTTAATATATAAAATAAATCTACGGCTAGACAACATAACATTCAAAATAACTGGAGTTTATAGAAAACCCACTTTCACTGGCTTGGGTTTAAGTTGGTTTAGTTATTGCCCTGAAATATATAAACTTAATTCTATCAAAACACTTCTTGAGAGGGCCTATGGGATTTGTTCTAACTATTTCACACTTCATGAAGAATTTTGCAAACTAAGAGAGTATTTTTTTTATAAATAATTATAGGATGGATTTGGTTAACAGAGTGCTAAAACAATGTATTTATAATAAAGTGTCACACAGCAGATCGGTAACATACGATGTGCCTAAATTTGTTAAGTATGTCAAAATGCCTTTCTATGGGAGAGTGAGCTATGATTTTCGCAAATTACTTAATAACGTATTCCGAGAAAATGTTCCTGCAATACATTTTGGAATTATTTTCACCAATTAATTCAGGATAGGAACCTTCTTCAACTTCAAAGATCGGGTGCGGGACTCCTTATGCTCAAATATCATGTATAAATTCACATGTCCCAGTTGTCAGGTTGGGTACATTGGATGTTCGAGTAGATCATTCAAAATGAGAATATATGAGCATTTGGGGAAAAGCTTCAGATCTGGAATATTTTTGAACAGTATGTGTTTTTCCGCAGTAAGGGAACACTCCCGTAATGAAGATCACCCTTTTTCCGGAGAGGGATTTTGAAATAATCGGCAGGTTTAGAAGCACGTATGAGGCTTTAATTTAATAGACGAAAAAATGTTAATATATAAGCACAAACCAGAAATAAATCTTGTCAATAATAGTTGAAGGTTCATTATTAGGTCCAATTGGTTGCTTTTTGGGTGTTCATATAGTTTGGTTTTTCATTTTATTTAGTTTAATTTTCACCATATATTGAGTTTACATATAGAGCTCAAATGTGTTCAGTTAATCAGTCCCTCATCGTCTTTCACTGGAGAGTGGTGGTGTCATGGTGAGTTCCGATTTCTTTGTGACAATTTTCCTTTATATGAATTTCAACACTTATCTTTTGATTTTTAGAGTAAAGTAATTCAAATGTACTTTTTTGCTTTATGTCGCGGTTCGATGTGATTAGGATTACTAGGATTTAATATTAATATGTATTACAAGATCATTTGAACTGTTTTGTAAAGTCCTTAATTTTAATATTCTCGTTTATTATGATTGTTTTTGCTAAGTCTTGTCCTCACATGGTTGGATATTAGCATAATACTTTGGACGCTGTTTAGGGGTAGGTGATAATTTTAATAGATGTTAGCCTTTACAGTTCAGAATAATATTTGAATTGAGAAAGAAATAATAACATACATTTGATATCTACTGTGTGTTGATTTCTTTTGTTGCATTGAAATTTAACTATTTGAATTTTATGTTGTTTAGCCGTAGATTTGTTTTATAATATACCTTGCCTAGTTGGCCAAAATTATGCTGTTTAATTATTTTTTAGATAGGCAAATTGCCACGTGTTCAACAATGTATTACATTTTAGTGATTCCTGTTTTAGCAATATATACAGAGTTATACTCAATTTTTAGGATCTGTTGGTAACCCTTTCCTGAGGATGGCTGCGTGACGTCGCCGAAAATTAGAATAAATCAACATGATGTTCCACAACGTATTTCTTCTCATTACCCTCCTAATTTGGAAGTTGCGGTGTCCAAGATCACCTGCTGAGGTTCTCATAACTATATATATATATATATATATATATATATATATATATATATATATGAAATAAGAAGATTTTATCACGTGCCTTCCTACAATCATCAGGATTTGTTAAACATCAAAAGCTTTATTATTGTATCAATATAATAGTAAAGCAAATTATTGTGATTTTGGATATGGCGCCTCAAACAAAACTTTTTATTCTCGGACGAATTACACCCACACAAAATGTATGCATTGCAATGTATTATATCTAGAACAATAGATAAAATACTATATTACAATATCAGTTATATATTTGTTAACGTCATATGAATTAGCATGAATATTTGCCAGATTTTGAGAAGTTACAATATATATATATATATACTGTATAATTATATATATATATATATATATATATATATATATATATACTGTTAATACGTTGACCTGGTGTGCGTAGGGTGTGCTCATATTTGTGGCTGGATATGTCTAGCTCTAACGTAATTCACTTTTATTGATGTTACGTCCTTAAACCCTTTTATTTGGCCTATAGAGACCACCTGGAAAGTTGGGTCTGCTTCAGGAAGGCAAACCACATCCCCACATACTCTAAGTTGGCATTCACGGACCTTGGAAATATTATATCTTGAATCAGTTTCACAGAGTAGTCGTTGGTTTGAGATTTAATCATTCCTGCGATAGTCAAAGCTCCTGCGAAAACATTAAACATCTATATAATAGAACAGGAGGCAGCAGCGACTTGAAGTCATCTTTCTGCACAGGGATCGACAATGCATAGTACTTTTGATGTGTGAATCCATAACTCCATATGCTAAGCCAAGGCGACAATTGGCATTGTTGCCCGAATCACTACCATTATGGATCATGCTACCGAGATAAGTAAATTTATCAAAGATCTCTAACTCTTCACCACATGCTTGAACAGATTGCATTGCATCATCCAATATGTCACCAAATGCTTGGACTTTGGTCTTAGCCCGAGAGACTATTTTGTAAAACAGCTTCGCTACCTCATGTAGTGCCTCAAGGGCCAATTTGAGAACATTTAACATCCCTGCTAAGATCACTGCATCATCTGCAAATCAAGATATGTGATTTTGAGCTTGCCGATGTCTGTTCCGCAAAAATTCTGCCCGATTGTCCTGCTCCGTAACCAGTCAATACAAATGTTGAAAAGTGTTGGTGCCAGAACACACCCCTAATTTACACCTGAATTCACAGGGAAGAAGGAGGATGCTTGCCCACCATACTTGACAGCACTCTCTGTTTCTTTATAGAGTCCAAACACCAAGTCAATAATCACTGTGGGAATCTCACATAGATGTAGCAGCTCACAGAACGTCTCGCGGTGCACTAAGTCAAATACAAATACTTTCTTGATATCAACATAAACTGAAAACAGCCCTTTTTGAAACTTGAGTCAACGTTCCACGAGCCACCTGAGCACCAGAATCAGATCAATTGTTGACCTCTTGGGCATAAATCCAGATTGCTCATTTATCAGGTACCTTAGGATTTGCACCAGTAGAATATTGGCGAAGACCTTGCCTGGCACACTGAGCAGTGCAATACCACTGTAGTTATTGCAGGCCTGGCAGTCCCTTTTCGACCAGTCATGAGAAATGGTATTTGTCTGCCACACAACAGTCAGAGCTGCATGTAATCAATGGACCCTGGACTCACCCCCAGCTTTCAGCAGTTCTCGAGGAATGACACAAATACCAGGAGCCTTCCCACCCCTTCAGTTTAGCCATGGCCTCTCTTACCTCGGCAAGGGAGGGAAGGTCTTCATTAATTGGTGGATCAGGCACTGGTGGTTGGACATACACTGGAAGAAGCTGCCTGTTAGGAGCACTGGCCATGTACAGTTTGCCACACATGTTCTATTTCTCAAGTATCCCAGCAAATCGTAACTTGGCAGCGCCGCACCCACCTCCCCATCCCTCCTCCCTCATTCCACCTCCTACCAATAGTGGAAGGGAAGGATGTGGAGCTAGGTAGGGGGGTTGGGGAAGTGGGTGCAGCACTGCCAAATCACGACCCCAACATAATAGAATATGTGCGGCAAACTGTACACTCACGTATGCTAAAAGTTGCTCAGGGGTGGGGCCTTCCTTCCCCTACTCCACCATGGGCAGGTGGAAGGGGGGAGTCCAAGTCTACCCCACCTTCCACCCCCAAACTATCCCCATCTCCCCCACCTTCCTTCTCTAGCTGGCAGTTAGTGATTAGCGACGATTGTTCTCATGTAACTAATTGTTAGACTATCATTGCACATGCTTACAATGGCCAACATATAATATTTACTAGGAATGTATTAATACAATATACTGCATAATTTTATTCTCAAAATGAGTTTCTATACACAACGTGGGCTACACGAATCTTGGCTGAAGTGGTCATGTGCTTTTCTTTCTTTCTCTCTACGCGTGTTTGTCTCTCTCTCATTGCACTACTTTCTATGATTAAGATTTAATTTGAATATAATACCGTAATTAATTCCAATTTCGTACAGTATTCAGGATATTATGTTCACCAGTATTGCAATACACATCAACGTGCCTTCTACGATCTACTCAAAGTTTCTCAAATTACTTACACAGTTGGGCTTTTATATCATAAAAGGAAAGGACTAAAGGCAAAAATGGGGTGGACTTAGTGTTGCAACTGCTCTTGATTGTTTCGTTAATAATTTCAATCAGGTTCTCCCATTTATTCAATACAATACATACTATAAACGGTTTGTATTTAATTGTATGTGGCCTATATATACACTTTTGTTAATCAATTAAATGTAGAACTCCATACAACTTACGATCAAAGCCAGTGTTAATTTTTAGTAAGGTTGAGTATCGAGCCCTTGAGTATCGAGCCCTTGAGTAGCAGGGCTCGCCTTCTCAATGATGCCCTTTTCCCACATGTGCGATTTCTTACGATTTTCACCGGCGACACCCATATTCGTGACATGTCGGACAAGAAACCTATACCCTCGCTAATAATTGTATGCTTCGGCCGGCCTCGCGTGGACCCTCGCGGGTCGTCGCAAATGTTCGGTTTGTTTAAAATTTGGAACGAGGACTCACGAGGGTTCGTTGCCCTCGCAAGCATCGTCGATCATTGCAGAATGATCCGCGAGGCCCTCGGGGATCATCGACGACGTCGGCGAGGGTGTCGCACAAATTTTGTTTTCAAAATGTTCCAAAACGTCGCACGATAGCCCGCCGATGATCCCAGATGTTCCTAGAACATCGCCGATGCCTAATAATCACCGGCGATTTCCTCGTCGATTAATCGCCGCCATGCGGATTAATACTTGCCGAGGGTGTACCAGCCAGGGGTACACTCTGCACGAGGCAGCAGAAGGCATGCGAAGGGCCTTGCTACGCCTCCGACGCTCACGACACACCTCGGCGAGGCCAAAGAGGATGTTCGACGAGAGGTGCGTAATAAAAAGGAATTATCACCCTGTACCTCAATTTTAGTTTTGAGGTGGGGTGAGGTCAGGTCAGGTCAGGTCTCCATTGTATCCATTGTACGTCTGTCAGAGGTGAGGTCAGGTCAGGGGGTATATAGGCCGTGGTACAGGTCCGAAAAGGTAATTCCACAGTTTCTAGTCAACAATCAACACACCACTCTCCAGACTACCAACACTCTCCATTTTAACATGGCTCCCAAGGCACAACCAACGCTGAAGAAGGTGGTGAAGAAGGTGAACAAGAAGAAGGTGAACAAGAACAAGGTGACCACGACAACTGTTGAGAGTGAGACGCCCGTCATCCAAGCCCATGATGTTCTGCTTGCCATGCCGGGTGCTGAAGGAGAGGGGACGTCAATGGACGTGGATAGGCCCCAAGAAAATCCGCCGAGCCAGCAACTTTTTTTCACACAGGACGAATTGGTGGTTGAGGTCCACAGGAGCCAAGATGACATCGACCAGATCAACATTACCCCGGAGGAGAACTCGTCCTCCGAAAGTGACGACATGCCACATACGGAGTCATAACTGCCACCATGGAGAACGACCTGGCAGATTGGATCCAGAATCACCCAGCCCTATGGGCCAAGTCAGACGCTCGTTACCATGACAAGAACTACAAGGTGCGCATTTTCGAGAAGAAAGGGAAGCAAATGAATTTACCAGGTAAGTGGGTATGAGTTATTTGTAAATCTATATAATAGTTTGTGTGATGAACGTGGTGCTATGAACACATTTACACAATAATCTAACAACATGACAAGTGAAAAATGTGATATTTCTGTCGATTTCTAGCGCTTGCCCCTTTTTTTTTTTTTAAATAATCTCCCCTCAATCTCACCAAATATCGACATATTCTCTTGATGTTTTTAATGCACTCTCTCTCGTTTCCTTTTCAGTGGCTGATGTGTCCAAATTTTATGGAAACATGAGGACATGGTACGGGAAACTCCTCAACCTCACCAGGAAGAGCGGCTCCAAAGCCAAAAACTGGACAATGAGGGATCAGTGGATTTGGGACACATTTTCCTTCCTTAAGGAAATGTTTTCCCAAAAGGAACCAAGGATCAGCAGCAACAAGGTACGAACAATGATATATGAAAACATTTACTATATATAGTAACGTATATTTACATGCTCTTATTAACTTTCGGTTATGTGTAAGATTATTACTATGTTTGACTTTATAATGCTTGACAAGTTCGATATGGTATTTATTGTATTTTACTTTCAGATCCAGAAAATATCGCAGCCACAGCAGAACGTGGAAGAGGAGGAGGACGAGGAGGAGGTGGTCGTCGTGGAGGAGGACGAATCACAGGTGGATGACGCGATGGGCCAGCCATGGGAAGAGCTGTCAAACTCTCCTGTGATGCCCTCAACACACAGAAGGGGTGCGAGGGCAAAACGTGGACGTCTGGCGGTGCCCCCGGCCAAAGAAGATCCCCTGTATTTGAAGAGAGTAAACATTTAATCGTAATATATATATATATAATAAAATATCTATATATATCTATATGTATAGAGTTAAATATATTTATGCCTTTTACTCATACTTTATAAGTTCTTTAAACAGAAAACAGAAGTCATATTTCCATCATCACACTTCATCATGGTCATTAAATATCTTTTAATTAATATTTGTGTGGCATTAATGTATGTTTTTTTACTTATTCAGCTCCTCCGCAAATACGAGGACTCCATCGACAAGCGGGAGAAACCGGCCCAGGGTAAATCATGGCTCCACACACAGATATGGAGCTACTGTGATGCCCTGGAGTGTAAGCTCATGAGGATAGACCCTCTGATGGTGGATGAGTTGATGTGCAACTTTGATCGGCAGGCACTACAGGCAATCCAGGCCTGGAGTTGTGGCGGCACCTACAACCATAGTTCCTGTGGTCACGAGCCTGGCGGACACACCAGTAATGGTGACACCTTTGCCAATTGTGTCAACGACCCACACCTACGTGGCCTAATTAAATTATCCGCCTGTCCACTACCAGCTACCCCTGGCGTATCCTCCGGGCGAGCCGCAGGCGCCGACACAACTACCGGGTCACCTCCTTCATCCACCTGCTACTCCACTTCTTCCGGGACAACCTCCTCAACTTTACACACTACCCTACCATGGCCAACCTCCATGTCTCTCTACCCCAACCACGTTGATGCCAGGGACAACACCTTCACCTTCACCTTCACCTGGGCTCTTCCCAGTTTTGTCGCCTGGGCAACCACCAGTGGCCATGTCACCGGTCACAACGATGGACATGATGATTCATACCCCTGCCGTGTCAACCAGCATGGTCGCCCACATTAAATGAATAAATTAATTTTGTTTTTTATGTAAATAAAGGTATTAACCAAAACAAAAATACTATTTTCTATTATTTTCCCCTCTTCCCTGTTTCATTGATGATAAAGTATACTTTAAAATTTAGTTAGCTTCTTTGTTAAAAAATTATCTAAATTGTTGTTCTGCTAAAGTAAAAATGTACAGTGATTCAGCAAATTCCTGGATAAATTAAATAAACTTATTTATGAGACATTGGCGGTACAATATCTATAATATAACATTTTAACAAAGAAAACAAATATTATATATTTCTTATACACAAAATGTAGATCATAAGAAAAACTTAATAAATGAATAATAAATAATATTAATATTTAATACACGAAATCAAATACATACAAATTGTTATAAAAGAATATTAAATAATCTTGAATGTTAATACTTGATACTTTGTGAATATAAGAAACTTAATATATATACCTACGAAAATTATATGAAAATCAAATACTCAACAAGTTCACAATGATGAAATGTATTTATAAAGCAATGGATGAGTTCATTCAAGCCATGTGCTAACTCTGGTTCGATTCCAGGTGGATCATATACTAATTAGAATCATTTCATTGGTAGTCTTTGGTGTGGTAGTGAGATTAATGAAATATAAAATACAATGCGTGTATGTTTGTACGACTGACATACCAATGTCGATTGTCACGTACGCCACACTGAACATGGGTGTGTGTGTGTGTGTGTGTGTGTGTGTGCTACACACAATCAAACTAATAAAAGTATAAATCAATGAATATTTTTTATTAATGATAAAGACGTAAGTTACCTTGACAGAGATTATTAATATATTATTTTACCTATGAACAAAAAAAATATAAAAGCAAGATAATGATAGTCATATATTTCCTAGACACAAAATGAAAACAAGACATATGTTAGTCAATGAATAGTAAATATTAATTATATACCTGAATGCCAATAGTTGACTAACTTTTTTAATATACAAATGTATTATTATATTACTATACGTACGATAAAAGTATGCAATAATTCCTCTAAAAAATACACAATTATTAAATTGTGTGTGTGTGTGTGTGTGCTACACACAAACAAACTCAGAAAAATATAAATCAATGAATAATTTTAACTAATGATAAAGACGTATGTTACCTTGACAGACATTATTAATACATTACTTTACCTATGAAAACAAAAATATATAAGCAAGATAATGATTGTCATATATTTCCTGACACAAAATGAAAACCAGACAAATGTTAGTCAATGAATAGTAAATCTTAATTATATACCTGAATGCCAATAGTTGACTAACTTTTTGAATATAAAAAGTATTATTATATTATTATACGTACGAAAAAAGTATGCAAATAAATTCTCTAAAAAGTAAACAATTATTAAAGTGTGTGTGTGTGTGTGTGTGTGTGTGTGAGTATCTGGTGGACAGCCACTGCCGCAGGCTGGAGGGTTGGTCCTGTTAGAGATTAGACATTGGGGCAATTAACCACCTGGGTCTGTGTGTATGTTTGTGTGTGCGTGTGTGTGTGTGTGTGACTGTCGGTGGGGTGGGTGTCTCGGATAATTAGCCACCTGGTTCTACTTTAGACAGGTTTCACCGTGGTCCAGATAGAGGACTTTTTTTTGTAAGTTTCGTTCATTTTTGTCATACAACATGTTTGTAGCTAGTAAATAATATTATGTCTACGTAATTCGAATATTCACCCAATATGACATTAGCCAGATGTTGTTGAATAAAATAAGTTATCATACAACAAATGTTTTCTTACTACGCACATTACTTGGTCATGACATGGCGTACAAAATAAACAATAATCACATTATCTTAACATTTTATTAGGGTATCTTTTAGGTTTCTGATGGGGTTCGTCCTATCATCTTGTTTAGCCATGCCACACTCCCAGTTGGTGAGTTGTAATAGTGTTTGAGACTCTCACGAAGAGTCTTCCCATCATTGGTAGCTGTGTTGCCCCGCTGCCTCCCAAGACGGTCTAGAATGTCAGCCAGACTTACCAAATTTTGGATTTCTCCTGTTGCAATGTTCTCCTCCACGACAAGACCCCGTCGATCAGAGGGATTCCTGTCACGAAGGACATTGTGTAGACAACAGCAGGCCATCACAAAGAATTCAACTCGATTCGGATGGATAGGCATGGTCGTTAGCAGACACCGGAACCTGTAATGAGAATGGTTAAAACAATAAATACAGTTAGTCTGGGGAAAAAATATATTAGTTTCTCAATGAAAACGTTAGAAGAGAATGAACTGGGAAGCTCGATTAGGGCGACCAACCCACACAAGTCAGATCCTTTTAACAACCAACTCCAATCCCAAATATTAAAGTGAAGCCAGCAGGTTATTATAAGCTTTTAAAGATGGACAAATGTTGTTAGTCGACATGGGCCTGAAGCCATACGGGCGTAGGATGTGGATGTACCGAATGTACACAAACACATAAAATATGCGATGTATATATAGTGTATATATGTATAGACATATATATATTTATTCATATTTTTATGTATGGTAATGTAACTATATATATATATATATTTAAGTATACATTAACACAATTGACATTTTTTTAAATTCAGCTTTTACCTGGCAGACATTATACCAAACGCATTTTCAACCACTCTCCGGGCTCTGGATAGGCGGTAATTGAAAATGCGTTGATCAATCCAAACCTCTCATTGGGTAAGGTGTCCTCAGTGGAAATGCGTCATCACCAATGAAGAAGAATGGAATCTCCTCGTTCCCGTTTTCAAGCGGTTCAGGCTCAGGAACACCAACGTCATTCCTCTCCAACAGCAAACGAATAGGGGTTCGTAGAAACAACCCACCATCTGACGCTGATCCCTCTGCACCAACATCGATGTAGAGGAATTTGTAGTCAGTGTCAGCTGTGGCAAGCCGCACAATGGAATGGTAACCTTTATAGTTGTAGAAGGTAGAGGCACCTTTGGGTGGTTTTCTGATGGCAACATGTTTGCCATCCAAGGCGCCCAAAGCATGTTGAAATTGCCACTTGCAAGCAAATCTATTTGCAACAGCCTTCCACTCTTCTGGTGTTGTAGGACAAACAATTATATCATCCATGTATGCACTGACAATAGCCTCACAGACGTCGGGCACAATTTTGGAGATGGTGTTGTGCGCTATCCTGAACAAGTAGCATTAACTACTAACTTGAGCTGGACACATTATGTTAGAAGCATTACTAAGAATGCCTCTAAAAAACTGGGACTCCTGTACGGAGTTCGAGAATTCTTCACTGACGAGCAGTTGGCCGTAATATGTAAAAGTCATGTGCGTTCTCAGATGGATTACTGTTCACCTCTGTGGAGTGGAAGTGGAGTGGTTGCATTGAGGCAGTTGGACAAAATTCAAAATAAAGCTATTAGATTAATCAATATCCCTGCAATCACACAGGACCTTCCTACATTATCGATACGAAGAAACGTTGCATCCCTTGCATTATTCTACAGATATTTTCACAGCAATTGTTCCGAGGAACTTGCTTCAATTGTGCCGCCTCTCCACATCTTTCCCCATAAAACTAGGGCAGCTGAGAGCTCCCATGAATTTACACTTTCTCCTCCACAATGCAGAACTTCTGCTTATCAAAATTCATTTATCCCTAGAACTACTACTCTTTGGAATTCACTTCCCTCGAATTGCTTTCCACAAACTTACAATCTACAAATGTTTAAATCCAGTTGTTACAAACATTTTATGAATGGAGGATGCCTTTAGGCACATGGACCTTTTTGTTTTATCTGTGTTTTTCCTTCCTCCGTTCATTGTCTCTTTAAAAAAAAAAAAAAAAAAAAAAAAAAAAAAGTAACCGAGACTCTTGTAGCTGTCACCTGTAGCTAGGTAACGCAACGTCACTGCCAAACACAAACCAGGATCTATGGCTTTCCTCCAGTGTGTGTCCTTTTTGTCAATGATGGGTCGAATTTTGCTGAGAATTTCTTGAAAGAGTGCGGGGTCCAATCTCATGAAGTTTATAAAATCCGCTGGGTCCTCTTCTTCAACTTCTTTCAGGAGATTTTCATATCCCCCAAATCGACCTCACCTTAACAGCCACTCTCTAGTCCAACATTTCCGCTTCTTCATCTGTTTTCTCGTCTCCTCTTCCTCCTTCATTTCCCTCTCAGCTTCCTTCCTTGCCCTGTCAGCTTCCTTCTCCCTTCTGGCAAGCTCCAATAGGCATTTCAAATAAAGTAGATCCGTCCACTGGGGGGCAAGGGCCTGCTCAACACGTTCATTCCTCCGTAGATGCTGCGTAATCCTCTCCATCTCAAGATTTAACAGGCACGTTCAAGGGTCGAGGTTATAATGTGGTGGTGGTTAAGAGTAGCTATGCTCGGTGTGGCTGCTCAACTCAGATTGTTCTCTGTGACCGAGTCAAGGTCTTTATATAACACAGGAAGGTTTGGGGGGTTGTGGGTGGTTGTTGGGGCCAATTACTTGCGCGATTGTAACGTGAGTAGATGCTAATGCCACTGAATTTAGCACATTCACGTGACATTCGCTCAGGTTCACACACCTCGGCGAAGTATCTGCGATGGCATTGGCGACGATCGCCGTGGATTCGTTCGTTCATCGCAGGAATTTGTGCCCGGAAAAATATTCGGACAACCTCGCCGAAGTAATCGCTGGACCATCGCTTGAACCACCGAAGACGCCTCAGAACATTCGGCGAGTCTTCTTTGACCATCGCAAGATATTTTTGAAAACGTGACATTTCTCGCAGAGATCTTCGCCGAAACATCGCTCACTTCGCCGATAGCATCGCAGAATGAATGCGATTGCATCGCATTCATTGGCGACATCTTCGCCGAGTATAATTAGTTATCGGTTTGTAACGGTCAAAATCATAGACGTCGCAGAAATTAGATGCGAATTGACAAGACTACGTCCTCGGCGACGAAAATCGTATGAAGTCACACATGTGGGAAAGGGGCATCACTTCCCCCTTCTTTTTCTTTATCTGTGGTCCCAGCCTCTCACCTCTACAAACCCTATCAACGTTCCTCTATGTATATCGAATACAGGCAACATTCATCACTCACACTAATAAAGGGAAATATAACCCATTCAGACCCGTTATATCTTGGTTGTAGAAAGTGTGTGCGATGAGAGAGTTACATCTAGTTACAAGGAATAGTTAGTATCTCAAAGACCTTGCAGTCCATTTCGGGGAATTATTCGAAATGCAAGAAGATACATTATTCAGTGCACTACACTCCTTACGGAGTGTGCAAAATACTATCTACTGCCTACTGTCTTCTTGAACTGCTCAACTGAGGAAATGTTTAATACTTCTGAGGAAAGTTTGTTCCAGGTAGAACAGATCTTAAATGGGAAACAGTTTCCACACATACTAGTGATGAACCTTTTCAATTCTAACTGCCAGCCATGGTTGCGTATTGTATTCATATTGAGGCTAAACAGTTTATTATGATCCACATTGTCAAACCCATTGCATAATTTAAAAGCTTAAATTAACTGACCTCGTAGTCAGCGTGTTAAGAGAGAGAGAGAGAGAGAGAGAGAGAGAGAGAGAGAGAGAGAGAGAGAGAGAGAGAAGCAAAAAATCACTACAGCTGAGATTCTTGTAACCCACGTTGTGTATAGAGACTCATTTTGAGAATACAATTATACAGTATATTGTATTAATAAATTCCTAATACATTTTCATTGTTGGCCATTGTAAGCATGTGTAATGATGGCTTGACAATAATTTGAAATGAATGAGAACAATTCTAGGTTGCTTGTCCTCCAAAACACTGAGGATCAAGTGTCCAAACAGTGGTTTAGAGTGGGTAAGGGAACATTGGAAAGGGAATTACTGCCCTGGAACTAATGTCCGTGGCAGGATTAGGAAGTTAGTAGGGGACAGATGGGTTAGTAACGGAGGGGGGGATAAAATAAAGTTATTAATTTACAAACGCAGTCAGTCGCGGGTTTGATGCGAGATATTTGTCTAGGCGGAGTTTAAATGAATCATCGGTGACGCAGTCTATAATGTTTCGGGGAAGCCCATTCCACAAGTTGACAACTCGATTGAAGAAGAAATTCTTAGATTCGTGTGAGTTAAAAGATTTACCAATAATTTTGCAACCGTTTCCCCGCGTGTAATTAGATTGGTCGATAGTGAAGTACTTACTACAGTCCATATTGTCGATGCCTTTGATGATTTTGAACACTTGAATTAAGTCACCTCTTAATCTGTGCTGGGTTAAAGGAAATAGATTTAATTCTCTAAGACGCGTATGGTTTGTTCTTTAGGCTAGGTATCATTTTGGTAACTCTATGTTGAACTCGTTCTAGCTTGTTTATATCTTTTTGGTAATAAGGGCACCAGGATTGAACGCAGTATTCCAGAAGAGGGCGGACTAAGGAATTATAAAGGGTTAGGATAACTTCTTTGGATTTATGCTCAAATGACCTGCCTATAAAGCCAATTATTTTGTTTACCTTCTTAACAACTTCTGAACATTGTTGACTCGGTTTTAGGTTACTCGATATTGTTACTCCCAGATCGGTTTCTCTGTTTACATTCTTAAGCTGAGTGCCATTCATCAAATAGTTTGGTTTCTCATTTAGGTATCCGATATGTAGTACTTTACATTTATCCGCATTGAAACTCATTTGCCAAATTTGGGCCCAACATGACAATTTATCTAGATTGTGTTGCATATCGTCAACTTGTTCTTTTGAGAGTACGCCATTTGCAATTTTTGTATCGTCGGCAAATTTTGAGATTGTACATGTGAGACCCTCATCTATGTCGTTGATGTAAATTAGAAAGAGAATTGGTCCTAGTACCGATCCCTGGGGTACCCCGCTACTTACATTGGTCCATTTAGAAATAGCTAGAGAAGGAAGGTGGGGGAGTTGGGGATAGTTTGGGGGTGGAAGGTGGGGTACACTTGGACCCGACTCCCCCCTTCCACCTGCCGAGGGTGGAGTAGGGGAAGGAAGGACCCACCCCTGAACAACTTTTAGTACGCGTGAGTGTACAACTGCTCAAAGCACTCAGCCCAGCGGGATCTTCAATTATCATCACTAAATATGAGTTGGCCATCCGATATCCGAACTGAACAAAACTGGAGGGTAGGCTTACAGCAAGGTTTTTTCAAGGCTCGATAAGCAGACTGAAGGTAATTTTTAGAGAAATCTCTCTCTCTCTCTATCTCTTATCACACAGCTTACATACTGATTTGGAATTATGGGTACGTTTATCTTTCTTCAATTTATAGTTATATTCTATGATTAAACAACTATATTTTTCCATAGTATTATTTCTCCTTTTGTCTATTTGTCAAATATAATTGAATACGTTGAAATAACCTAACTAGTCTGTTTTGTATGTATGGATCAAGAGAATGGACACAGAAATCAGAAGGAAGGCCAAATAAATGGAGAGAAACGAACGGATATGAAAGAAAGGACAGAACATTGAGGACCAGATGTCAATAACAAAGACAATGAATATTTGTATATATGCATTACAACTTTTTTTTTTCTTCAGTATTGTGGATAATGAAATATGGACCATACACAGCAATAGCTATAAGACCCGTTAGCAGTTTACACTTTATCGAGAGTATATTATTGTTTGCATAATATATTGCTTTCACATGTACAAGCAGAACACGAAAACGAAGCCAATATAATTATCTTCACCTGATAAAGTGCAGATAAATCTGAAAGTAGCTTAATGAAAGGTTGTGGTAGATAAAAGATGTTGTGAATAACATTACCATTTATGTGCTTATCACTGGATGTACTGTATGTGTATAAATAATATGTTAGTTAGTATGCGTGAATGTGATAAAAGTGAGAGAGTTAGTATAGCACGTAAGTTTATGGGGAAGAGATAGGAGACTATACACCCACCAACAGAGACAATTGTGACATACCTAATTGTAATTATTATAGTTTAGTTAGGAACTAATAATGACAAATATAATTCACAACCTTAAACTGTTCTTGAATAATATAATCCAATTTTGAGCATATTATTAATAAGCACAAACAATCTGTCCTTCATCCTATGACTAAAATTGCTCTAAACTTCACGTGTCCAGGCATTTTGACTGCAACATCCCTTGAATTTGGCTCTGTCAATCCTTTGGGTTTTGGGGTAGACACTTATTACCGGCAACCTGCCTTTTGTCTCTTTCATACACATAGACAAAAACAGATATTATTATTATTAAAATAGGGAGTCGCACCAAGCCTAAAAAGACTATTGTGGCACCAAAAGAAACTTTGTGGAAAAAAAAAAAAAAAAACATCGGAGGTGGTGTGGGGCTGGGCGCAATACGGAGTAGAGGAGAAGACTAGGAAACACTAATTAACCTCTGAAGTGCGCATGGGGGTAATTAGACACCTCTCCCTGTGCGCATGTATTTTGGGTGTTTCCGTCACTAAAATATTCATTGTACCATTAATAGCATTAATACTTATCCATATGCGCCTATTATGGATTGATTATAAAGGTATTAACCTGAAACAACAATAAAACGAGTGAAAACAGCGTTTGGATGGTCAAAATCGGAGATATAGCCCGCGAGTTGTATAATGTATGGGTTAGGCAAGCTGTTTTCCCGCCAATTTCTCCCAAGGCCACTGAGACACAGTCGATCGATACTCTCTCTCTCTCTCTTGCATTCGCTTGCTATCAGTGATGACCACACCCTGCAACCGGATTTATAATGTTAGCACGAAAATATACCTCAGAATAAGGGAATAACAGGGAAACTAGGTGATAACTGAAGGAGAGGAGGAAAGTGGGGAAGGAGGGGAGGTAGAGGACTGAGATTTTGCATGGCCCAGGGGCCAAATAAAAAAAAAAAAAAAAAAAAATTGATGTCAAAAGTTGATTTTTTTTTCTCTGGCTCTTAAGAGTCTCCCCGCAGTCCACCGGGGGAACTCTTAAGAGTCTCCCAGCAGTTCCCGGGTTAAAGAAGCTGAAGGAGACGGGTATGGAGGAGAAACCGCATAAGATGTGGGAGGGAGAAAGTGGGGGACTCTCCAAGCATATCGGCTAAGACAAGGGGGCGATTAAGGGAGGACATGAAGGGGAATGCCCGCCGTCGGGCATTGGAGAAACGCGGACAGTCGATCAGGAGATGCTGGACAGACACTGGAATATGGCAGCAAGGACAGAGCGTGGGGACATCACAGGACATCAAATGACCATGCGTGATCCTGGTGTGGCCGAGCCAAACACGGGCTAGAGCGGTCTCCCATCGACGATTGCGATGAGAGGAAGACTTCCAAGGTAGGACGGAAGGTTTGACAGAACGCAGTTTGACATCAGACACCGTCATGGAGGTCCATTCGTCTTGCCAGCGCTGACGTAGTAATTGAGTAACACGCGGGAAGTAATCAGATGCAGGAATACGTCGTGGCACGAGTCGGTGAGTGGTAATAGCAGAGCGGGCGAAAAAATCAACCCGCTCATTGCCAGGCACTCCAACATGACTCGGAACCCAACAGAAAGACAGGGACTTCAATTTAGTAGCGATGCGGAACAACCATTCTTGAATCTCCAGCACTAAGGGGTTAACAGCGGGAAGAGACTGAATACTCTGAAGAGCACGAAGGGAGTCACTAAAAATTACAAAGGTATGCAGGTGTGAAAAAAAAATAGTACATAGGGCAAATAAAATAGCAAATAACTTGGCCGTAAAGACACTAGCACATGATTGGATGTGACGTTGGAAGGTCCGGTCCGGGAACACAACCGCAAACCCTGTACCGGCGGAGGTCTTGGAACCATCAGTGTACACTGGAACGGCTGAAGAGTGGTGTAGCATTATGTTCCGCAAACTGAGCATAAAGCAACTGTGGGGTTGAAGAGGCCTTAGAGGGGGTGAGGGCAGCCGTACAAACGGTAGGGCGAGGGAGTAGCCATGGGGGGAACTCTGACTGTCGGAGGGGTAGCACCGATGGAATGGGAAAAGAGAAGGAGGCTAGTAAAGCAGAGACCCGACCGGGGAATGAAGTAGCAGACACTGATGGGGCTAAGCCGGAAGCCGCGGGAGGAAAACCAGCCGAACTGTGTTGCAGAAGGCGAAGATGACATCGAAGGGTCAATTTATCCCGCCTGGATGATAGCGGTGGGACACCTGATTCAGCATAAAGGCTAATAACCGGAGTAGACCGAAAAGCCCCTAGCGACAAGCGCAGACCGTGATGGTGAAGGGAGTCTAGGCGGTTAAGGTTTGTACGTACAGCGGAGGCATATACCTGGCAGCCATAATCGATCTTGGAGAGAATAAGCGTTGTATGGAGGCGCAGAAGAGTCATCCGGTCCGCACCCCAAGGCTAAGGGTTTGTAAGAGTTGAAGCCGTCGGGTGGTGGAGGTCAGTAACGAAGTAATGTGCGGGTACCATGTCAACCGAGTATCGAAAATGAGACCTAAGAATGGAGCTGAGGACCTGTAAGGCAGAGGGCGGTTATACAACGTAAGAACAGGATGCGGGACTGTATGGCGTTTTGTGAAGATGACGGCACAAGATTTCGAGGGCGAAAACCGAAAACGATAGGCCGTAGCCCACTGCGCAGCTGCATCAATGGCCTTCTGCATGAAATTTTGTAGGGCAGCGACATCCAAACCCACAGCGTAAATAGCGAAGTCGTCCACATACAAAGAAGCACGGACACCAAGAGGGAGAGAAGAAATAATACCATTAATAGCTAGGATAAAAAGGATGGTACTAAGAACACAACCCTGTGGGACACCGTCGTGTTGGGGGTATGTTCGTGAGAATGTATTCTGAAGCTTGACTCGGAAAGTACGATCACGGAGAAAGTTCTTCAAGAATTAAAATGCCCCAGAAAGAGAAGCCCACCACAGAAGCCATGAACGAACACCACACAGAAACACCAAAGGAAAGGTCCACAGAACGAAAGGACCAGCTGACCGAGCCAGCCATTTCAGACAGCCCAAGCCCGCAGGGCTAAACAGCTCCAGGACACACCCATTTACCTTTTCTAAAACTGACCATTTTTCCACACCTCACGTACACTAACCCCCTCGTGTCCTACACTCCTAACTACAAAGATGATGAACAGGAATATACATTCATATTAAAAACACCCATGCCTGTCCCGACGTTGAGCCAATGCCAACACATCAGACAGCCATAATTATATCTATGTATGTTCTTGCATCCGAGAAGTAGATGTTATATATCTTAGAAGTTAAAACACCCACGCTGTCCCTAGACCTCGTATATCATTTTCCATGACGAGTATAGATATATGTAACCCGTGCCCAGTCGCCCCTTGCACTGTTCCTCTAGTAACTAAGTATTAATATTAACATTCCCTAACATCTTGTCTTGCCAGACTAAGCTTCTGAAGACCCATCGCCCCATAAATCTATGTATGCAATCCTTAGGTTAAGTATTTTTATCCGCCATTGTGTTCACCTTTTTCCATTTACTTTCCACAATTGTCATACGTCTTCCCCTTGCCTCCTTCGTATCCACAGCCCACACTACGCCAATTTATTTCGTGTCTTACACCTCTTACCCCAACCAGAGATTGTATAAGATAACCTGGTTACCAGTATCTGTCATAAGTACCCCGAAACAAAAACTAAGTACCCCTACGAACTGCCGCTGTGGGTGGTATTTTATATTTAATAGAAAACGCAGTTCCCAGGGCCAACTAATAGTATCCATAACCCTCTGACTGATCACATAACTCTATCTTTTCCAGACTCATATACCACCCCATAGTTGCATTCCCCGGTAGCATTTGGCTAACGTATTCTACTGCCTTTTCAAACTTCCATATCAATTGTAGCCTAATGCCACCCCCACGCCCAGGGACCTTAGGGGCAAAATTTCCCTGTAGCCCTTGAACTCCCCCCCCCCTCTCATTAAGACACCCGCGCTTCTCGACTCTTGTCCGACCTAGCCTCTCTCTCATACCTCTTGAAGATCCTTGAATTGTCCGTTACTAACGCTCTCCAACCTTTTATATATATACTCCTATCCAGCCTACCTTCACTTAGTAGGCCAGAACAACATTAGAACTTTACTAGCCCCTTGCATGCCATCTATTCTCTTACAACACATTCACAACCCTGCACCCAATGGTCGTCGGTGCGAGGCTAGCCGCCCCGCCAGTAACTAACTTCTATTGCCATACTTCCAGATAAATGTGGCAGAGTTAGCAACCCAGTCTCCACCATATCCAGCAAACCCTACAATTAACAACCAGCCGAGTAAAACCAGCTAGCTAAGGCACCTTCGGTTTTGGTATTAAAGACACTCACATCTATCTCATACACAGAGGGTTATTACAAACACTGGTGATATGGCAAGCCCCTAGCCACAGCCGCCGGACGACTATATCAGAGAGAGGGCGCCCAGCTCCCCCTTTTTGCCCACCCGAGGAGGGAGACCCCCACCCCCGCGGAGGTATACCTGGCCCCTGTTTTGACTTTCGAGTCATTGCCAGGTAGCACAGGAATTCTTCCTATCAATGAACTAACCATGAATGACTAACACCTTTACTAACCTCTATTACCTCACAATAAACCATTTACTTTTCTTGCATGCTCTGATCACTAAATTAGCACCTCAGCTATACCATAGAATGAAGATTGAACAATCTAGAGAGACGCTCCTATCACAGCTGTCTCCATCCTCCTCGCAAAGTAGATCCAGTCTCTCTCCCCTAAATACGTCCAGTATAGCCAAAATAGTACCTCTTACTAAGGCTCAGTTATATGAAAATATAAAGGCTTCCTATCGCCCTGTGCCACAACTGTAAATACCATCTTACCTAGTCCCCATATCTATTGAGAGCTCAATTAAGTCCATAAGACTCGAGATCCCTACTGTCTACAGGGTCCAGAACCGAGCCTATAAATCTAACTCCCGCCCCCAGTCAAATCAGTTGAAAGCTAGACACCAACCAGGGGTCACTACCCTGCAGTTAATTTCTAGCTCTGCCCTTGTGTTGTTCCGGAGTGAGATCCCAGAACCGGCAGACTCCGTGGCAGATTTGGATAGAAGGACCTGCCCACGTATTGAAGAACTTCACACATATGGCCCCCCTGGACGGCCGCGGAACCAGTCGTTAGCCCCCAACATCATGGACGCAAGATAACCAAGACCAGACCCATCAGATACTACCCAAGATTCCCTTTAGCAGTACTACATATTACTGTGCTGTTTTAGATTCACTAATTAATATTTCTACGAAGTGGCTAAGACCTTGCCCAGTGTAATTCATACTTAACCATTCCATTTGGGACGTACTAAGCGATCAGTGCTCTTTAATTAACAGGCGACCTTGACTCTCGTAATTACCTTATTCAGATATTAAAACTCTAGTGATATCTAACGTTCGCCCACTGATTTGCGTTCTATGTATTTCTGAGACAAGGATATAAAACTTAGATCAGTACCCCCTGAGGTTACTAGAATTCCCGTGCTCTAAAAATGCGTGTCTAATCTAGTCTGTGAACTACTACTTGTGCACCAGAGCTACCAGTAATAAATCTAACAGTGAATATGAATCTATAAGTAACATTGATGGTCTTCGGTATATAAACCTGTGAAATCAAAGCCAGTGATCAGAAGATTAATACCTGAACGTTGGAAGTGGGAGACTAGGCTCCATCCAGATCCACTTATGCTAGTGTTGTTCAATTCTATTATATTGTCTTACACAAGTATTCTGCAGTGGTATATCAATAAACGTGATCATGTAACTTGCTACCATGTGTTTCTTTGTGTTCTCTATTCCTCATATCTTGTATTGTGCATGCAGCCTTATATACCCAGTCAATTTAGAACTCACATTACCCAAGTTAAACCTGTAGAAAAACAGGGCATAACAAGAATACCGCCATGTTGCCCTTGCGAAAGCCATATTAAAAAGGTGACAGGATGCCTCTTGATTCCAGGAGCCACATTAAGCGGGAGTGAACCATGCGTTCTAATAATTTGCCTACACAACTGACCAGGGCAATGGGACGGTAATCTTGCTGGTGGCCCGACTTACCCGGCTTAAGGAATGGGAGAAGGATGGCATGTCTCCACTCAGCCGGAAAAAAGCCTGTGGACCACAGACGGTTGTAGATGGATAAGAGAAAGCCAAGTGCAGGTGGAGATAAGTGCTTCAGCATCAAGTAATGGACACCGTCAGGGCCCTCACATGTATCCTTACAGGCTCCCAGGCTATACTCAAGCTCAGCCCGGGAGAAGGGGGCATTGAAAACTGATCAGGTGATAAGGCGAAGTCAAGACGCTTAAGTTCAGAACGGCATTTATGCATCTGGAAGGAGGGCGGGAGATGGGAGCCAGTGCTAACATCACTGAAATGTTGTCCCAACATATTGGCCACCAGAGACGGATCGCCCACAATGCCAGTGTTGGTATGGAGGACTGGGGCTGACTTCGGAAACGAAAACTAGAAAGGAGGAGAAAGAAAAGAACATGACAAAATTAGTTGGAGGTGATAGGGAGAGCGGCCAAGAACCATGGCCGCTCCACCTACAAGCCCGGAAGCCCCCAAACGGCGGCAACGAGTCATGTGGCAAGGGGGTAAAAAAACAGATACTACCTAAAAATAACTGTCTTTGTTGGAGGTTCTCTGCACGAGTGTCCGCTTGTGTGTACTTACTCTAGTTCTTACTCTAGTTGTATTGCGGGAGTGAGCATGCTCGTTATTTCCCGCCTCCTATATGTGTAGGTGTTATATGTATCGTTGGAATGGCTGTGGATGTGTGTGTAGTCTGTATTTTTAGCCAATTGGCGACATCGGAAACGAAGGCTTAGGGTGGATCTGTATGGTACCATTCTCACTATAGACGGTACCGTCTCGCCCGAAGGCTTAGGTAGCCATCAGCTTAGGTGAACCATATGATACCCATCTCGCCTTGTACCATTTTTGCCAACCCCAGATGGGACGTCACAACGTCGTCCACTTATTCCCGGTACCTATTTACAGCTAGGTGAACTGAGGCTAACACATGAAAGGAGACAAGCCCAATTTGTCTCCGCCCGGCCGGGGATTGAACCCCCGACCCCTCGTGTGTGAGACGAGAGCTCTACCTACTAGGCTACGGGCTGTGTGTGTGTGTGTGCGTGTGTGTGTAGAATTGTGGTACAGTATCTGACTAGTTCATGCTTGGGTAAGCATGATTGGGGTAGACTGTTGTATTTACCAATCTCCACCAACCCCTTCACTTCACCTTACCTGACTATCAGCATCATCATTCAACAGTGTGTTGCGATATTTCAGTGCTGACTTCTACTTAAACCTGTTTTCATTTTACTCAGTCTGGTTCCACTCACTGCACACTACCTCACTAATAAATACTCACCCTGATTGATCAACATCATCCTGCTCGCTTGCCTAATTGTCTCTATTCCTACTTAATGTGCCTCTATGTTATACCTTCCTTCATTCTACACTACTTTACTTTGCTACGTCCTGACTTATCACCTCCTCTTCCTACTCTGCTCTGCCTCATCTTGACCCTAAACTCAATTTTTGTTTCTCTCTCTCTCTCTCTTTGTAGGGGAAACGGGGTTAGCCTGTCTTTTAGGGAGTAGCGTCCCCACGAATCCGAGCTACATCTACTGACTTTTCCTATACGTCTAGTTATAAGACTTCTTCTCTATCACACACACACACACAAATAACTTACGGTAATATTAAAGACTCTACTGCTACCTCATGTGTGGGAAGAGAGGCTTTGGACACCTCTATAAATAACACAATTTATCGCTTACAGGTTGTGAGAGACTGGAATTGGAGGAATTCCAGGCAGTGGGGACCGATAAATGTTGTGTGGCCGCAGTGCCCCGATAAGCCCACTCCTAATGTGTAATGCTTGACCAGTCCCTTTGACCGTTCGAAGGTGCATCTGGCTGGATTGCTCTTATTTTTTTTTTTTTCTATATCATAACTACTCCCTGTCGGGCATAGGCTGATAGCCTATACACTCTACCGCTGAACACGGTGAGGCCCGTGAGGTCTTGTTCCAGTCTAGGGAGTGAGACATGCGAAGCACCCACTGACGGCTCGAACCTAACTCCATCTCTGAAGCTGCTTCACCCCTGCGCTTCACAGTCTCACTCCCCAGGCTCGGACCCTCACTCTCAGAACGCCACCTATTGAGCAATTAACTCACTAGGCATTGCCCCCCTGTAGCATATTTTGAATATGGGAATATTCATACAGTGCTATTTAATCAGGGAACAATGAGGGTATTATGATTTGGCATTTCGGTGTGCTGTGGTAATGCACTGAAACTAGGTACAGCACAAATTCCATCCCAATAATATCTTCCAATTGACATATTGGGATTCGAACCCGGGTCCATTGGATTACCAGTCCAGTGGCAAGACCACTCTGCCACACCTCCCCTAAGAGGTTTACTGCCATGTTGGTTGCCAGGCCAACTGAAATACCCGGGTTTCTTTACTGGAACAAGTGTAATATCCTTTGATCACTTGATTCTGGAGTCTGGCCGTTTGAAGGTGGTTAGTAATACTTAGTAAAGATTCAGGCTATCGCTGTCACTCCTTTCGAAAAATCAGTGTCTTTAGGACACAAGCACTGTTCAGTTGGGAGCTGCGGCAAGTTGGGGCTGTCTGACCTTGGGGAGACCTTTGGTTTAGTGTGGCATGCATAACAAAGTCAGAATTTAGAACAGAACAAACACCATTGACGAATAGGCGGATGCGGATGACGAGGGAATAATTCGCCACCAACTCCTTTTTTATAGCATTGTATTGGTCATTCGTTATCCTTAAGTTAGATACCTTAACAAAGAATTTGAACTGTTAGAACAAATTAGAACCATATCAGCTACTGGTACTTCAAAACTCAAAACAACTTGAGCTAAGTGCCAAAAGCTAAAGTGGTGCATTGACTTCAAAGAAGGTGCATATGCCAGCATCCACCATGATAGTCTCTGTCTGTCTACTCATGAAGGAAGTAGCTGGGATTAAGGAACAATTTATCTAAATGTATATTAATTTCACCAGAACACCAAACACCTCCATTGAAATTAATGAAAAAATATATGTGATCCACTGGGATTCGAACCTGGGTTATCACACGCAAAGCAAACAGACACAGAATATACAATTCTAAAGAACGAAGATTCTGAAAAAATAAAATAAATTGAAGAGTCAAAAAGGTAATAATAGCATTAGAAGTGAAGCTAATATGAGAGTGGCAGCTGTCCCTTCAAACACCATCATAAGTCATGCAGGTGCAAATAAGCAAAATAAGAATGTAGTGCCAGTCGAGGAGGCAACAGTTGAAGCAGGACTACGGAAGAGGCTGCAATTCCTGCTAGAGCTAGTGCTAGTGACCCTTGCTATGCCTGGAGAGGCCTAACACAAAAAGAAGAAAATTACCAGACAGGAATGTGAGGTTAAAACCTCAAATAGATTCAGTCCTCTAGACAATGTCAACAGTCAGCAGAGGAAAAAAGGATAGTCAAGTGCAGAGTGGGCAGCGAAATGGTAAGCCTACTATGCATCATTCAAACAAGAAAGGGACCAAACTTAACATGTCGAGCAGGTTTGGTCTTGTTAGTGTTACGATCCAGGTTCTCAAAGACACAGCTCTTCAACATTGGACTAGATAATGGCAAAAATGGTAACACTAGATCCAACCCCTGCCTTAAACACTGGAAAACAAAACACCATTACCGCCCTGAGTCGTGCCTGGACAACGAGGTATCCTATGACTCGGTAACTGGTGCACACACACTAGGCTGACGCTCGATGAAACAGCCTATTCTCAAACAGTAAAAGATTACTCGATTAGGTTACACAAAGAAAAGATAGTTAACGCGATTAATTAGCGTTACGGTAGATACTCAAATAACTGGCACTCCTGTATTAAAGAAAGTGCAATGCTAGTCCTGCAACATCAACTGGAAACTTCTGAAATAAGTCTGATGCTGGGAAGATGTTCGTAAAGAATCTTGAACAATTATAATGCAGAATACGGGTCACAATGAATACTAGGACATATAGTAATAATAGGCAGGCGAATAATAAAGACTGCGCAAAGGTAGTAATGCTCGACAACTAAAGAAATGCTTCGTGACACAACGCAACAGCCTACTAGGGTTGTGCAACTCGACAACAACCTCGGCTCAAAAGTGCAGTGAATAATAATGTTGCATACATATAATAATGGGGGCTTATCTCTAACCAGTGTCTGCTCAGTTAATAAAGTCTAGCTGGGGTATCAAGGCAGGGCAACAATGGGTGAGCATGCGGCTCGTAGCCTAACGTTGTCCGAAGGTGGTATAATGAAGATTACGTTATATGACGGGGATGCTCTCTTGATAAATCTAGGTCTCTAGTACCTAGTTCTATCCTGGCGATCCCTCAGAAGTCAACACAAAGAGGCAGCACTATGTTGTGAGGGATAGGCTATGGCCCTCTCACACCACAGCGCTGTGCTCGAAAAGTAAACCCACCCGAAGACAACTTAGGCTCCCACAGTACCTGTCGATGTCGTGCAGGGCTTAGCTAACACTGCACACATCGGAGACAACGACAACGACACCGTAACCTTACCCCTAGTCTAGCTTTAAATAACCAAGCAGAATCACACAACACCTTGCCAGGGAGACATATACCGGTCTACAACCTTCCCGAGAGAGGACACACACGGAAAAGTCCGTCTCTCCAACCTCAATAAATCATAATACCTCCTTAACCTAATACATAGAAATATCTGAGAGCTTCGCGTACAATACGACTGGCTGACGGTGAACGTCTATGCTGAAACCAGAAGGGATGTTGAGTTTAATAAAGATTAGAGAATGAGAAAGAAGAAGTCGAGAGAGAGAAATAGTATGCAAAGTGGCGAGTATGGGGGACAGAATTGCAAAGAATGTAGACGATACGCGTGTCAGGCAAGCTCTGACCTGGTAAAGAACACGCGGCCGCGATGGGCAGGGACTACTTGACCACCCGGCCGCCAATGCCGTCAGCGCCCAAGCGAGCCGGGCCACAGCTCACCCCGCTGCCAGGTGTACCCCCTCACCCTCTCTCGCTCGCCTCTCACACAAGCAACATTTATATTATAGCGAATATAAAATACAAGGCGCGGTCACAGACCAAAACAAATACCATTTCTAGACTGCCTGTGGCCACACGACACCAATCACACAAAGCAGATCATTCTAGGACAACTGTGGCCCATCCCCCCATCCTGGCGAGCGCTAGCGAGCTGCAATGCCCCACACAACCATTCTGCCCACGCCGGGCAGCGTCACATTAGTGACAAAGAGACAAAAACCTTTTTGATTGGGGATTCTCAGGTCAAAGGCCAAGAGTCTCACTTTGTTACGTTCCACCAAGATGTGAGCAAGGTGAAGAGCCTCCCAGGTGCAAGGACTTCCCAGATCACAAAGAAAGTGGAAAAGGTTTGGTTCAAGACTAAGGGGACGACAATATTAGCCCAGGTCAGGGGTAATGACCTCTTCCTCAAGAGAAATAAAGTCGGTGCCACAGAGTCGATAATAGGATAGGTCTTGACTCTGGCTGATGAGCTCCGACTCAAGAGAGACAGAGGCATGATACTTGGTATTTTGCCCAGGATGTATAGAGGGGATTGTGCTACCAGCAAAGCAATAGGCTTAAATGGTAGGTTAGCTGATCTGTGTACCCAGCAGGGATGGGGCGATAACATAAGTAGTGTAATTGATTATGATTACGATTACAGCCTAATTTTAAGGTTACGATTATGATTACAAAAAACCTGAATGTAATTGATTATGATTACAATTACAAGCTTTGTAATCATGATTATAATTGTGATTACGTGAAATGTAATGTACTATGCAGAAAAAAACGCCAACGGTTATCTAACACACAAAAGTGACAAGACACACTCACGACATGCATTGCCACCAATTCATCACTATCTATATACAGGTGTCTATGAACGGAAGCCGTGATCCTGGAAAGGGTGGCCACGAACGAATCGCCCCCATGCACCTGTCTCCAGTCAGTTGACTCTCCTCCTCCCATTGAGCACCACTTTCTTGCATATACTGTACTTCTTAACTCCATTCTTCCACCTCTCTCTCGGTTTACCTCTCCCTCTTCGTCCTTCCACATCACTCTCTTACATGGAGCTGTCGTGGTCTATCGAGCTAAGGCTCTACGCGCTATGTAGGTGACGACTAGCCACGTGAGTTTGAATCTCGGCTAAGCTACGACAATTTCCAGCGCTATATAGCCTTCGTCGCTTAGTGCTGTAGAATTCATTACAGTTGGAGATTTCCCCCATTATTTCATAAGGTTATTCAATCTCCTTATTATTCACTCTCGTACACACTCTTAGTCATTCTCTCGCTTCCCATACGTTCCAAATGGCCGATCCATCTCAAGGTGTTCTTTTTCACACTTTCCAGTACATCTACATCCACACCACACCGCTCTCGTACTTCCTCATTCGTCTGTCTATCTTTCCATGTAACTCTGTACGCACTTCTCAAGTAGCTGATTTCCACCCCTCTCACCCTTGGTTTGTGTCTCTCCAACAACGTCCATGCTTCACTCCCGTATGTCAATGTCTGGATTACCACACTATCCACAGGCCGTAGCTCGATTGGTAGAGCGTTTGCCTGCTAACCGTGAGGTTGACGGTTCAAGCCTCGGGCCAGCCAGTGAGTTATTGGTAGACGTCAGTGCTGTTGGTGAACGGTGCGGTCTAGCATTCTGTGGCAACTATTCACCAAGTCCCTGATTCATCAAGGCACCCACCCTAGCCTAGCTATTCAGCAGGGAGTGTATGGTGGTAAAAACTGCATCATCATCATCATCATGCAAGGACTTCTTTTTTTCCATGCTGACCACCCTATTTCTTGTTACTGCTTTCAGCATTACTACAACCCTCTTCCCTAGTTGCACCCTCTTCTGCACTTCTTCATCCATACTCCCATCTTTACTCAACACACTGTGCAAATACATAAATGAGCGGACATTCTCCATAGCCTGATCGTTCAACCCCACCTCACACTCTGTGACTGCACCACTTTTAAAGACCATAACCTTACTCTTCCACACATTTACCTTCAGATTCCGTTTTTCACACACTGTTCCAAGCATACTGTATATATCAGACCCTGCAACTCCCACTAACTATCGCTCATCAGAACTGTAGCATGGGCAATCAGTAGTACAGGCAACTTCCACTGGTTTCCTTCCCTTATCATCAGTACACCAACATCCACTGTTCTTCCTTGTATTTCTCTCATGACTCCATCCATTTATATATATTGAATAACCATGGGTACATCACACACACTTGCTTTAACCCAACATTCAGATCAAAGAACTCACGCTGCTCATTCTCCAAACGCTCCGACGCATTTGCACCCTCATACATGCTCTTCATTGCTTTCAGCAACTTGCCATCTACTCTATATTTTATTAATTTCACCACAACACCAAACACACCCAATGAAATTAATTAAAGTATATATGATCCACCGGGATTCGAACCCGGGTTATCACACACAGATTTTTGCCACCTTAACCATTCACCACCAGGACGGTTAAAGGTTTATGCACACGCCTACGATTTATTATCCATTCTCGAATACTGGATATTAATCTAATCATGTTCATACTCCCAACTGCGCTGTGGTAGGCCTAATGTTTAAGTGAGAGGAAGGAATATTCATGGGGCACAGATCATATATTATAACATATCCTCACTACTTTCCACAGACCTTCTCTAATAACTCTGTCATAGGCCTTCTCCAAGTCCATAAAGGCAGCATACAACGTTTGTCCTTTCATCCTTTATCTAAATATCAGGCTTTTTTGAATACCTGTATTTTAACTAAACTATTATAATATTCGTGTAATGAAGCTTGTTAAGTTAAAAGTAAGTATTAGGCATGTGTTCACAACATACGGTAGTCTAAACAATATTGACTTGGTATCTGGCATCATTCTTCCTCTGAGGTGGCCCGATGCAAGATGGTTGTATCATGGAATGTACTCGATATTTGTGTGTAAAACTTGAACACAAATTCATATTATAATTAAGTTAGATATGGTACTTGAAATAATATATTAGCTAATGAACTTCACTGAATGTAGAGAGCATCATAGAAAATGTCAACCTATAATGTAATAACATTTAAAATATGGCTATACCGAGTACTCAGTACTGGTGTAATCGTAAAAGTAATCATGATTAGGATTACTTTTTGAGAATAATCGATTACGATTATGATTATATCCTCAATTATAAGAACATAATCGATTACGATTACGATTACTTAGAAAACTAATCGATTGTAATCTATTACGATTACAGATTACGATTACCCCATGCCTGGTACCCAGAAATGGGTGAGATTTGAGGATCCATTCGATATGTTCTATGGGAAGCGCAACCTCTACCTCCAAGATGGTGTACACTTAACCACTAGCGGTATAATCAAACTTGGTAATTTCTTAAATCACCATCTTTACAGCTTGCTGAGGGCAAGCACAAATGTAGAAAGCGCCACCCAGCAGGAAAAATGCAAACCTTCACCAGCAGCTGATCTCAAACTTCCAAAAAGAGGTCCTACAAAAGAAGGAGTTAGTCCCTCTGAGAGCAAGAATACCTTTCAACAACAAATAAGAGTTCCCTAGTAGATTGAGTGAGGACTCACAACTCCCTCTAGACTCTACACCTCAGTTGCAATTTCTGAACCACTAGATAGTGGCTCTTCTACCTCAGGTGAGGATTCACCAAGTACAGGTGATTGCAACACCTCTGACAGTGTACAGAAGAAAATTTAATAGTGTGCAAGAAAATGCACCCCCCCCCCCCAAACTTTGGGCATTATTGTCTACAGAATGCTTTGATGTAGTGGCCATTAATGAATCTTTCATTCACAGTCATACCAAAAATTATGTTGAGGAATTTGAAATGTCTGGATATAGAATGTTCCACAAAGATGGAACTATGCAGGAAGGAGGCAGAATTATTTTGTACATCAGAAATTGTCTAAATACAAATTATTTGCAAGATCAGGTCAGAACATAAACTGTTTGCAGTAGACCTCAATCTATGTAACTCTATCTATAGGATTCTTCTGGTGTACAGGCCTCCACATCAAAATGTTGAAAAGGATGAACTTTTGTCCACAAGACTGAGTGCTGTTATCGAGGGTAAAACCAGTGTGATCTTAGGTGACTTCAATTGCCTATAAACTGGGAAGCAAGAACTGCTGATGCTGAAGGTAGGCTTTATGTGGAATTTGCTAATAATAACCTTTTGACCCAGGTGATGAACGAGCCAACTAGAGGCAACAATATACTAGATATTGTGTTCACCACTGTTACGACTGACAGTAGAGGCTTCTAGTCCTTGGACTTAACACAAGCTAATAACTACACAGCACCTCTGTAGCCTCAACTCGTAACACAGCCTATCGCAACAGAACAGAGCTCATTCGCAACTTCCAGGCTCTCTGGGAACCAAAGGTGCACACAATCCCCGAACTGGTTCCGTTACACAAACAATGCGAATAACTGGAACCCCTAGTTGTGGTGAAAAGATATATTGAGCCACAACTATCAACAAAACTCAGTACTGAATGGCAATACGGAGGAGGATTCTTCCTAAGCTGCACAAAGAAGAGAAAACTCTGATTTAAGTTACGTTAATACAATTACGTTATATACAAACCAATAATGAATGCAACATTAATTAATCAAACACTGATCAAATAAAACACCCATCAACCACCATCCACTTAAGCTGTCCAGACCATTGGTTGGCCTGGGCCGAAGTAATCCTCCCTGTAACAGAAGACTAATGAAGTCCTCCACCCTCTACTTCGAACCAGGCACCCTAATAGTCTGGACCCCTAAATAAAACAATGCACATAAACAACTAAATATACCTTAACCAGGCCAAGGTTGCGGCACTAAAACAATAATAAAAACAGATATGAAAAACAAACAATAAACTAGGAAGGGACACACAAGCCACACACATGTCCTTTGAATAATGCCAATGAATACAATAAAGAATAAATTAACAAATGCCAAGAGGAGAAAATGCGAGAGGTAGGTGTTGCTCTCTTGAATGGTAAATGTTGAGTGACGATCCTACAGCCGGGACCTTCTGACACCAACAGAGGGCTCCACTTGAACCAGCCTGCTGGTTCTTTTATACAATGCAACCTTTTTAAATTAAATGCAACTAGGACAAGTAGGACCACATAAAAGTAAACAACTAAATACACAATGCTTATGTAATGCATAATATAATATGCGTACTATTTATCCATTAATAATAAATAGGTTACATAAATTCCACAGTTTAGAGAATGGGAAATCAGAGACAACACGTCATTGAACGAAACAATATAAATTTGAAGCAGACGATAATATATAGATAAATATATATGGATAAAATATAATTAATATCGTTCACTGCTTCACGAGGTATGGTACTGCTTCACGAGGCATGGTACTGCTTCACGAGGCATGGTACTGCTTCACGAGGTATTGAGACTACCGCAAAACGGTATAATATATTTACCATGTGAACATAATATTATGACCAATGCAACATAGTAAGTTGTGAACATAAATGAACTAAATTAAACTACGTTGGTGGAACATCATAACACCACTGAAGATTAAAGTGTGTTGGGGAATCACTCGGAGGTAGTGACCACAATCTAGGAGCAGACTCACCAGTCCTCAGAGTGCAAAACTAGATTTCTGTTGTGCAAATTTTGAAGGCCTTTGGGGAAGCTCACACCAGATTAGACTTGTGGGTGAGAATGTTAATGCAATTTGGTGCTCATTCAAAGAGCAGTTTATGGATTGTCAAGCTGCATTCGTTCCTACTAAACTTACCAAATCATGCACAACACAACCAAAATGGTTCACAAGTGACATAGCTTCAGCAATTAGAAAGAGAAAGGTTGCATACAGAAAGGTCAAAAAAAGTCACCAAAGAGATTTAGATTCCTTCAAAAATATGTGTAGAAGAGTGAAATGTTTTATAAAGGAAGCAACGCGGAATCAAGAACTTACGGTTGCAGCTTTTTGCAAAGAGAATCTTAAAGAGTTCTTCAGCTATGTGAACAGCAGGAAGCCTTTCAAAAGTAGCATTGGACCTCTAAAGGATCCAACAGGCCGACTACAAACCTCTGACACTGATATAGTTAAACACCTAAACAACTATTTTGCCTCGGCATTCACAAGGGAAAATACCAGTGACATACCAAGTCCAGGATTAGTACATGAGGGTGAAGTTCTTAGTAGAATTAGATGTACCCTAGAGGAGGTAGCAACAAGAATAGATAAGTTAAATAGGTTCAAGTCATCCGGCCCAGATAGCTTTCTTCCCCGAGTTGTACGAGAAGTGCGACATGAAATCGCACCTTTTTTGACAGACATTTACAATAAATCACTGGAAAATGGAGAGGTCCCTGAAGACTGGAAACTGGCCAATGTGACCCCAATCTTTAAGAAAGGCGATAACAAGTGTCCCAATAATTATCGGCCAATTAGCTTGACTTCTATCATAGTAAAACTCTTAGAAGGGATATTATTAGACAAGATAGTTGACTACATAGAAATTCACAATTTAATTACAGATTCCCAACATGGATTCAGGCGACACCGATCATGTCTTACCAATTTGCTGGAATTTTTCCATGAAATGCTGAGTGAGAAAGACAAAAGTAGAGCCATAGGCATCCTTAACTTAGACTTTCAAAAAGCTTTTGACAAAGTGCCTCATTGTAGGCTAATGTCAAAGAAAGTGCACTAGGTATCAATGCAGAGGTCATAAATTGGATAAAAAGTTTGCTAACAGGTAGATAACAACGAGTGGTAATCAATGGTGTTTCTTCCGAGTGGAATCAAGTCACTTCTGGAGTTCCACAGGGATCTGTCCTTGGCCCATTTCTGTTTATCAAATACAGGTATGTCAATGACATCGATATTGGTATGTTGAGTGTGATCTCCAAGTTTGCATAATTATGACATAAAGCTTGAAATGAATGTGAAAGACCCCAAAGGAGTTGAACAGATCAGGATGGACCTCAACAGACTGGTTGAATGGTCAGAGATATGGCAGATTCCTCTGAACTTGGAAAAGTGAAAGGTGATGCATATCGGCCAAACAAACTCAAAGTCAGGCTATTCGCTATTGGGAATGCCTCTGGATGTAACTGATTTGGAAAAGGATATGGATGTTCTGATTACCAGTGACCTAAAAGTTTTCCAAGCAGTGCATTAAACTAGAGAAGAAAGCTCAGAGATTATTGGGCTATATTAACCCTTAACCAACGGCGCACGACATCTGTCGAGTTAAATAAATTTGGACTATGTGGCGGTGCAAGACAGCTGTCGAGTGCCATTTTCAGCACGTAATGTTGCTGAGAGAGAGAGCTGAGCGGTGGGACGAGCGTAGTAACCTTATGACCGCTCCCCACGACCACCGTGGATGTACTGAACTGTATTCTACTTTCCTCCCCCTCCTCTAACTCGCTACACAGGGAATTATGTACGGAAATTACCTTATTTTAGGTTTTTTGCACTTGTGTTGCACGATCGTTTCAAGAGAAGCAGTGGTCGTACAAGGGTGGTTCGGGTGTCATTGGAAAGCTCTGTTTACGTCCTTTCGGGGATAGATACTTGTTTTACGCTCTGGGTCTTGTTTATGCATGAAAATGAGCACGGAAACAACCCTATTTAGTAAAAAAAAAACGCTGGGCGGCACAGTGTAAAATACCCTACCACCCGCTCTTTGTGTGTTAAGAGGCAATTTAAGTACCGGGGTATAGAAATAAGGAAATAGTCCTAACACTTTACAACGCTCTGATACGGCCTCTCCCGGAGTATGCTGTTCAATTATGGTCTCCAGCACTCTGGAAAGATGTAGAACGACTGGAAAGAGTTCAAGCTAGGGCTACAAAGCTTATTCCATCACTTAGAAGACTGAGTTATGAAGACCGGTTGAGAGCTCTTGATCTCTTCCCGTTGGAGACACGCAGACTACGAGGTCAGTTAATTGAAGTTTTTAAAATACTCAATGGGTTTGACAATGTGGATTATAGCAAAATGTTTACCCTCAATATGAATGCAACACGCAACCATGGCTGGAAATTAGAATATAAAAGGTTCAGCACTAGTATTTGTGGAAACTTGTTCTCATACCTGGAACAAACATCCCTCTGAAGTTGTAAACAGTTCTTAAGTAGAACAGTTCAAGAAGAGAGTATATAGTATTTTGCACACTTTGTAACGAGTGTAGCCTAGTGCAGTGTTATTCAACCTTATCTAAGTTCATACACCCTTCCGGGAGCCTTTCAGAAACTCATGTACCCTTTGATCCTTTACGATTAATTACCGAAAAACTATATGAATATTTCAACTCTCTCTCTCTCTCAATATATATATACAGTATATATATACAGTGTATATATATATATATATATGTATTTATGTATGTATGTATGTATATACTCAGGCACATGCCCCATTGCTGGGGGTGGCCGACACGAGACAGAGCCCGAACAGAAATAACATTTAAAATTCCTATTCTCAGGGTCCGGGACCACTTTCGCGTTCCCTTGCCCCTTTCTCTATCTCGTCGAGTAGGAGAATTATACAAGGGGAGGAGGATTCCTAGCCCCCTGCCCCAACATACATATATATATATATATATATACTGTATATATATATATATATATATATATATATACATACGGGTTTAAAGACCGCAACCGTCCACAGTGAATGTGGCTTCCATGGTACAATCACAGAACTGCACACACTGCACAGCAATCATAGCACGGTGGTAACAGACTTGACTACAGCACAGTACAACAAAGTCTTATCACCACAACGCTCCATCATGTTATCACAGAGGCTGATGTTGGTATAGCGCTAACAGTGTTTCAGTAAAACTCAACAAAGTCTCCCTGAAGCACCTGCAAGTGGCGAAAATCGCATCACACCAGCCTTAACCGTACTACAATAAGGCAGTATCAAGAAATCACCGTAACTGCTACAGAGGCTAACTGCACCACTGAAGTGTACAAAGTACAAAGGAGTACAAAGGAAATAAAGCAACAACAGTCCTAGTGACCCTTCTAGGCTGCTTGTCCTCCAAAACACTGAGGATCAAGTGTCCAAACAGTGGTTTAGAGTGGGTAAGGGAACATTGGAAAGGGGACTACTGCCCTGGAACTAATGTCTGCGGCAGGACTAGGAAGTTAGTAGGGGACATATGGGTTAGTAACTGAGGGGAGGATAAAATAAAGTTATTCATTTACAAACGCAGTAAGTCGTGGGTTTGATGAGAGATATTTGTCTAGACGGAGTTTAAATAAATCAACGGTGCTGCAGTCTATAACGTCTCGGGGAAGCCCATTCCACAAGTTGACAACTAGATTGAAGAAGCAATTCTTAGACTCGTGTGAGTTAAAAGATTTACCAATAATTTTGCAACCATTTCCCCGCATGTAATTAGATTGGTCGATAGTGAAGTACTTACTACAGTTCATATTGTCGATGCCTTTGATGATTTTGAACACTTGAATTAAGTCACCTCTTAATCTGCACTGGGTTAAAGAAAATAGATTTAATTCTCTAAGACGCTCTTCGTATGGTTTGTTCTTTAGGCTAGGTATCATTTTGGTAACTCTACTTTGAACTCGTTCTAGCTTGTTTATGTCTTTTTGGTAATAAGGGCACCAGCATTGAACGCAGTATTCCAGAAGAGGGCGGATTAAGGAATTGTATAGGGTTAGGATAACGTCTTTGGATTTATGCTCAAATGACCTGCCTATAAAGCCAATTATTTTGTTTGCCTTCTTAACAACTTCTGAACATTGTTGACTCGGTTTTAGGTTACTCGATATTGTTACTCCCTGATCGGTTTCTCTGTTTACATTCTTAAGCTGAGTGCCATTCATCGAATAGTTTGCTTTCTCATTTAGGTGTCCGATATGTAGTACTTTACATTTATCCGCATTGAAATTCATTTGCCAAATTTGGGCCCAATGTGACAATTTATCTAGATTGTGTTGCATATCGTCAACTTGTTCTTTTGAGAGTACGCTATTTGCAATTTTTGTATCGTCAGCAAATTTTGAGATTGTACAGGCGAGACCCTCATCTATGTCGTTGATGTAAATTAGAAAGAGAATTGGTCCTAGTACCGATCCCTGGGGTACCCCGCTACTTACATTGGTCCATTTAGATGCCTTACCGTTTATGACTACTCTTTGCTTTCTGTCGCTGAGCCAATTTTCTATCCAGTTCAACATATTCCATGCACTTTTAGTTTTAGCAGTAAACGTTTGTGGGGAACTTTGTCAAAGGCCTTTTGAAAATCAAGGTATATAATATCTACAGCTTTACTCTCATCGTAGAGGTTGAGGATATCGTGGAAGAAGTCTAAGAGGTTTGTTAAACAGGATTTTTTTTTACGAAAGCTGTGTTGAGTATCTTTAAGTATGTTATTTTCCTCTAAGTGATTTACGAGTCTGTCTCTTATGACCGTTTCTAGCATTTTACATACAACTGAGGTTAAGCTAATTGGACGATAGTTACTGGGTAGGGATTTGCTGCCTTTTTTTAATATCGGTGTTACGTTGGCTATCTTACACTGATCAGGCATTGTTCCAGACTGCAAGGATTTATTGAATAGTAATGTCAGTGGTTTGGAGAGCTCATCCTTAGCTTGCTTTAGAACTCTAGGCGAGATTGTATCAGGTCCAGGCGTTTTATTTACCTTGAGTTTATCTAAACAATTCAATACTTCTCTCTCTGTAACGGTGATATTGCTTAGAACATCTGAAATGTCAATCTGAATCGGCGATGGTGTAGGGATATCACGGAGGTCTTCTGTTGTAAAAACTGATGCAAAGAAGGTATTGAGGGCATCACTCATTTGTACTTCGTCTTTGGTGTATTCTCCATTTTCATCGACTAACAGTCCAACAGTTGAAGTAACTACTTTTTTCTTTCTGATATAACTATAGAATTCTTTCGGGTTTGCTTTACTTTGATTCGCAATATGTAACTCTAGGGTCTTTTTACTTTGCTTAGTTAACTTTTTGGCTTTGCGTCGTAGCTCTACAAATTTCAGCCGTTCTTCGTCATTTTGTGAGGATTTTAATCTATCATTAGCAAATTTTTTAGCAAGCAGGAAGTTTGAAATATCTTTATTCCACCACTTGGGCTTATTATTATGGCCTGGACGCCGTATTTTCGATGGTATGCAGTCTTGCACTGCTTTTAGGTAAGTGGTTTCGAATAACTTCCAAGATGTATTTATGTCGTTATTGTTAATTAAAAAGCTCCAGTCAGTTTCTTTAAACATAGCTCTAAGTTTATGAAAGTTTGCTTTCTTGAAATTAGGGACTTTTCGATGCTACTATTTGGTTCGTTACTAGTAAAGTTTAAAGTGAAAATTATTGTACGATGGTCGCTGTTACTGAATTCATCACCAACATTCAAATTCTCTATTAATTCTTCTTTTGTTGCAAGTACAATGTCAAGAACGTTATTACCACGGGTCGGTGTTCGAACAAATTGATAAAGCGAACTCTCTTGCAAGTTCGTATACAAGTCATGTCAGGAGTGTGAAGTAAGAGTATCACCCCACTTGGTCACAGGTAAATTAAAGTCGCCAAAAATTACGGTATCTTGTGAGTTACTTACATCTGCAATATGTTCGTAAATTTCTCGGTCAGTTTGCACTGATTGAGCTGGAGGTCGGTATATTAACGCAAGTATTATTTTTGTACCTTTATTATTCTTTATTAGCACAAAAGATGTGTCGACGTTCACAATTTGGGGTTTTGACAAGAGGATAGGGTTAAGACTTTCTTTGATATGAAGTAAAACGCCACCTCCATTTCGATTTATTCGGCTTTTCTCAAACATTACATAACCGGGAAGTGAATACTCTGCTAACAAGTCTCTATCTTCTGTATTGAGCCAAGATTCTGTTATGCCAATCACATCATAATTTTCTGTAAACACTAGCTCCTCTAAATCTGAACATTTATTGCGTATGCTACGAGCGTTTGCATAGAAAACCTTTAAATTTTTTATTTTAGAACTCACGGAACGCTCTTTAATAATATTGTTGGTTCTTGTCGGATCTACATGTATGTTCATGGCTGTCCTCGGTCCTTGCTGTCTTCGGTCCTCATCGCTGGTGGTCCTCGGTTGCCTCTGTTTTTTGATTGGCGTTGGATGATTTATGTATCTGCTGCTTCTTCTCGGATTGCGTTTTTTGATCCATGGCTGCGGACTGCTTCGTTTAGGAGATGACCCATGCGTGCTGAACCCACAGGGTTTAGATGAGTGCCATCCTTGCGGAGCAGAGTAGGCTGATTATAGAAATTATCCCAGATGTTGATGAATTCAACTTCTTCCTTCAGACAAAAATATTTTAGTCGGCTATTTGTGCTGAAGGCCTTGTCGTAGAATTTGTCAGGTGCGTCGATCTTGGGGAGAATGCCTGAGATGATGATATTCCTCGACTTGTTTTTGTAGTGCTGGATCATCTTGCGATATTTCTCCATCAACTCTCGGATCTGGTGCGCATGATGTCATTTGAACCAGCATGGATGACAAAAAGGGTATTTTCGTTTGCATCCTTTGTGGTATCTTCGAAGGCTTCCACAATGTCGTCCAGTCCAGCTCCTGGGATGCAAAATCTTTTTCGTCGATTTGGGACTCTGTCGCAGAACTCTTCGACCTGTCCTCGTAGGATGGAATCCCCATCGAGCCTGGTATCTTCTGGTTCGTCTTCCATCTCTACCAAGATCTCAAATCTGTTTGACATTGTGACTGGTAGATGAGACCTTTTCTGCATTGGTCGTGCACCGTTCCTCACTGGTGTAAATCCGGAAATCTGTGGTGGCGAAACTCTGCGTACAGGTCGGGGAGAGGAGTGGTTAGAACGGGGGCGAGGGGTTGGTACTGTTTGTGCTAGCAGGCTTCTTGCACGAGGAGTGGGGAAGAGACTAAGGTGACTTAGTAAGGAGTAAGGACTACAGTAAGGAGACTAAGGTAAAAAAGTGGTGGGCGGTGGGGTCGCTGCATCGCTACGCCAGAGAGCAAGGCCGACTTGTGCCAGTGAGCTGTGAGAGTAAGACAATAGGGAACCTTGGGGCACACCATTATGGCCCCACTACCTTTACCACTCTCAGGAAGAAAGATATAAATATAAATGATGAAAAAGGTAAAGTCAGAACTAGCTATGGGAAGTAGAGGACACCAACCCTCACTATGATCGATCCAGTCCAAAACTATATATATATATATATATATATATATAGTATTGTTATGCATGTAGATTATTTTTACTGCATTTATAATGGTTCGTTATTTTCACTATCGTGAACCTGAGAACCTCCGTGTGTCCAGGCATTTTAGCTCGAACGTCCCTTGATTTTGGCCCTGTCACTCTTTCAAATCTTGGGGAGGCACTCTCTGCAGGCAGTTATGCCTTTTGTCTCCCTCATTCACATAGAAAGAAAAATATATATATATACAGTAAATATATATATACAGTATATATATGCCATTTTCTTCACACATAGCACCAAAATCATGAAAATACTTGTTTTTTTCAGCCGGTTCACCAGTGGCGGGAGTTTTCAAACACGCCGAGAGTGATGGGTTTAACCAAATTGTTTGAATGTTTCGCTTATGACATTTTCAAAGTACCCGGTAATGTTGCCTTCCATTTGCCAGCACTAAATTATTCAAACATTATAAGTAGCTGTCGAATATTAGATGATTATATATTGTCTTGCAGTACTGTTCAATTCATGAAAGGAAATGAGAGATAAAACTATGTCAGTTGGGACATTAAATCGTCTGACATTAATCGGTAATATACTGTATTTTGTTTGCAGATTAGAATAATATAGACAATGTTAGATTTTCAATGTACAAACATAATCAACTAAAACATACGAAAGAGAGAACAAAACTGCATGTGAGTGGGAGTATTCGTGTGTGTGAGACAGATAGAGAGAGAAAGAGAGAGTAATCAGAGTCAGTGCGTCCATGTTGGTGCGTCCATAATAGTGACCGCAATGCCACTATGCCTTGATGTGTGGCGTGGTTGGGTTGCAGTCTTATTGGAACTACTCAGCTGAGTCAAGATATACAAAGATCATACTTCCTTCATTTTGTCACACTGTGAGGTGTATCGTTTGGCTTGTCACACAGAAACACACACACACACATACATACATGTTGCATCTCTCTCGCTATTCTATCGCTACTATAATAATCAGTGTTCCTCAGAGCTATCCCAGTGCATACCACCTCCTTTACGTAGGGCACGTGGTACCCGTCTTGCAACTCAATCCCACCCCTACTCTGTGCAACTCTCCAACCCCAGAGTGAAACGTTACTCTCAAACTTTCTTCTACTCAACATCTGAGCTCTGGAACTCTCTCCCAGAATCAGTCTTTCCCTCTTCCTATGACTTAAATTGCTTCAAACTCTGTGTGTCCAGGCATTTTGGCTCGAACGTCCCTTGATTTTGGCCCTGTCACTCTTTCAACTATGGGGGAGGCACTCGCTATAGGCAGTTATGCCTTTTGCCTCCCTCAATCACATAGCAAAAAAAAATGTACAGCAAAATAACAACACACTCACATAACACAGACATATTTTGTATTTACATCGTATGTGAGTGGTTATATATATATATATATATATATATATATATATATGAGAATATATCACAAATACACGTGAGCCACTAAATGTTTCTAATCTCTCAGTGGGGATCAAACCGTCGACCATCAGGACGATAGCCGACGTGTAGTTGATTAAAGCGTCGGCTATCGTCCTGATGGTCGACGGTTCGATCCCCACTGAGAGATTAGAAACATATATATATATATATGTACAGTATATCTTTTACTCTCAGCCAGGATTAGAACCACGGACAGTCAAAACGAAAGTCCATGCTTTAATCACCTGCACCACGGTGTGATGAAGAATAGTGAACCATTTCCTATTAATGTTAAAGAGATGGATAAATCTTACTTCGAGAAAGTATTCCATTTCATACCAAGTAGTAGGTCCCATATTTCAAAGTACCTTACAGGAATTTTGATAACTATGCCCACGAATCTCTGGTTGAAATTAGTAACTCTGTTCTCTAGTGTATTTAGTACTATATGTTGTCCTCTTTTCTTAGTTGTCTGGTTAGTAGTTCAGATTTTTCATATCTCTACCTTTAGTGTATTATTAATGTGTTGCAGTTATAATTTTCAAAATTCAGTAACAAAGCCATAATTTTCTCATATTCTAGAATTTCTAATCAGTTTGCAGAACACTTTTTAATGCTCCTTAGTATATCAGTTAAATTGTGCAGTGTTCTATCGTATCTATCTGTGTATAAGCATCGTAACAAAATTACAAAGCATTTTCCTGGGTACACAGTGATCAAGCAAGGAGCTTTTTTGAATTTGATAACCAATTATTTCCTTTACAAATTATTTGTGTGTGAATTTGTGTTTTCGTTTTTGTTTCTAGGAATATACAATAAACAACCCTCCTACTCAAATGTCATAATTCCCAAAGTATTCATGAACAATTCAGACGCTAAAAGTCTTAGTACCAAAAACTGACCATTTCAAACTTCTTATTAGATGTCCATTATCTTAATGTTTCCTCCCTCTGCCCTTCCTTGGCCCTCTCCAGTATTCTCCTATTCCTGCCAGTATGGTTAACATTCTTACCTGTAACAAGTGTGCTGGTAGATGTGGTACTACAATGTTACCGATTGAGCCTTTAGTTTGCACATTCCGCATTCAACACGTTACACTTGGATATGGAGGAATAGCTGAGGAAAACAACACAACTAATCAATACGTTGACCTGCAGGGTAAATGTCCTTGAAGAGTTTGTGAATGGCAATAATGGCCATGAAGCTCCCCTTAAGCCCCGTCCACATGATCGAGCAGTGTCTGGCAGGCTGTGTCCCCTCACCGGGCAAAGTCTGTCGAACACGCTTGTGTTGTTGTCCACACGGCCGCCAGGCCGTGACTAGCCAGTCAAAGTATGTCTTTGGTCAGACAAGATGATCGGCAGGGCAGTTAAAGAGAGATGTAAAGTGTTGTGTAGTATAATAATTGCTATGTTGCAAAAGAGAAAAGAAAATAATGTTGTTTGAAGACAAATCATTTATTTCATCAGCTTCCTATTTCGTATGATATAATTATCTAAAAATCTAAACTACGTGGGAATATGTTATACTTTAATATGAAATGAACGTCAACATGATCAAAAACACAACACATTTAAAAATATCATATACCGGTATACTCTCAAAATACCGTAAGTTATAGCTGCAATTACACACGCACTCTCTCTCTCTCTCTGATGCTGTCTTTTATTTACGTAATACACTGATAAGCTTAACCTATGGGTGTGAGTAACCTAGGTTTGAGTCCTTAGAGTGCCACATGTATTTGTTGATTTAATTTAGTTTAGAAGTAAAGTTGGTTGGTGAAAAAATATGAATTTATCCTATCATATACTTTCTGATAGTGCTTCAATCATCACGCGATTTGCTGATATGGTCAGCATACGTACGTTATACGTTAAACGAACATTAAATCAATATTTAGTACATAAGATCATGGCGGGGTGGCTTTCTCACAATAATAAGATTAACAATACTATTTATAATAGTACTCATAAGAATATTATTAAAATAATATCCATAAAAATAATAGCGTCTATATGAATAGGGATGCTACCCATACAATATTCTAAAGCTAAAACTTTATTCATACCATCAGTGACCGTTAATAAAGTGCTTGCACATAATTACATCATGGATTTCTTCCACCAGATCTACCTGATAAACATCCGTAAAATAATAGGAAAAAATATATTTGATAATTAAAGATCAAACTACACACTACTCCCCTCCTTCTACATGCCCCCTCTATCCCCATATCCACCGGCAAACTACCGGGCAGTGTCTGGTGACTTCGCTCAACTACCGCCGCGGCCATTCCCCTGCTTTGCCCGCTGAATTTGTCCCATGACGGACATTTCCCTCTTGCCCGACGAGCAGTGCTTGATCGTGTGGACGGGGCTTTACAGATACTTACTAGTGAACCCAGGATAGACCCTTCTCCTCCAAGGACTGTTATCATGGCGTTCGGGAACGTCTCCCACAGGCAATGGGTTAACAATATAAAGTCTAACAAAACCCATGGATCCGATAATATTTCTCCAAAAATGTTGAAAGACCGAAAAAGCGAGATATCAAAACCATTAGCCCTACTGTCTAAAGTGCAATGCCAAATGGAATTATACCCAATTATATAATTGAAATTAGCAAATGTAACTCCTATTCTTATAAAAGGAAGCAAATCACTATTTTGTAACTACCATCCAACCAGTTTGACTTTACCCATATGAAAATTACTTGAATCAATATTCAAAGATAAACTTGTAAACCATTTCGAATAAAATATATTAATAAAATATCCTCAACATGGCTTTCAAAACATTGCCTAATTAATCTCCATGACTTCTTTTATGATAGTTTTCATAGGTATGATGAATTTAAAGCTGTTGATATTGTCTATCTTGGTTTCCAGAAAGCTTTTTACATAATCTCCCTAATAAATCTCTTGATAAAACTAAAAGCACATGATATTATCCCTTTTATGCTTGGAACTGCGATAAGTGTATTTAGGGAGGGTCTCCATAAATGTACGGATATACGATTAGCGTAATGGATACTTGAGACATCAATTGAATGAAAACTGTAATACTAGAATTACATAAAAATTGGGCTATGAAAAGTTTTAGTAGTGGCAAGCTGAATGAACCCATTGGCAACACTGGTCCGAGCCAACTTCCCTCACCCCGTAAGTTAGACAAAGCTCTGAACATCAGTCTCTCACCAGCAGGCAGGCGAAGAGTACGCTGACAGATCCCTTTAACCCACAACTTGCGGCGACTGTCATATGACGGGAGTGAGAACATTGGCCACTCCTGCAGCGCCCGTCACATGACTGGTGCCATTTTGAGGCCATTAGGAGCGATGAGAGAGAGACCGAGCATTACAGGATGACAGGCGAGCTTGGTCCGGTTGCCACGGTGTCACGGCACATGCTGGGGTCTCACTTACACCTCTCTCGCCTCCTACACCTCTCCTACAGCGGAAAAAACGGTAAAATACCTCATTTTCGGCGATTTTCCCCTTTGGTTGCACGATCGTTGCAAGATAACCCGTACAAGAATGATGCAGGTTTCATTGGAAAGTTCTTTCATCGCCCATTCACTGATATATAATTGTATTATGCTCTGGCTCTTGCATATGCATTAAAAAGAGCACGGAATGAAGCTCATTTTCGGTAAATATACCCGCCAGGCGCTACCATGATCCCCCCTCCCTCCCCACCCCCACCCACCCACTGCCTGTGACGAGTGCTTCCCCAGAGCTGTAAGGGTGACAGGACCAAAATCAAGGAATGTTCGAGCCTAATGTCTGGACACACAGAGTTTGAAACAATATAAGTCATAGGATGAGGGAAAGATGGGTTCAGGGAGAGAATTCCATACCTCAGCTGTTGAATAGAAGAAAGATTGGGTTAGTGTATCCAAAATAATATATGATAGAGTTTTATATCTTAGAATAATATTTTTATTATTTATATATAGTGCTAGCTAATATCCGCATACCATATAACACGCTTGAATATGAAAGAGTTACGAGTGCAATTATTTATGTCCGACGAATGCCTATTTATAATTATTTGTTGTTGTTGTTGTTGTTGTTCCCTAAGCTGCCTGGCCGAACAGCCCCGAGTCCCTGAGAAAGGCCATGGCCACGATCGGGCTTTCCCACAGAGCTCTCATTGAGTGTAGATTGTGTTGTTGGCGTAAGTGGTTGTGTGAAATGCAGTCTTCTATGATGTGTTTAATGGTATGGGGTGCGGTGTTACATCCCGGGCAGGCGTCGACAACGGAGTCATCCAGTCTCTTCTGATAGCTCAGGAGAGCTGGATGGTGTCCGCATCTCAGCCTGGCCAGGTGGACTCTGTCCTCGCGAGGAAGGGAGGATTCGGAAGGATGGATTTCGGGAGGTCGTGCATGCAGCTGCGTGTTGTCTGTGAGTGAGTGGATGGATCGGTGAGAGATATGAGTATGGATGTGCTTCTGGAAGTTGGTTCGGGGTGGGCAGGGAGGCAGAGAGGACAATAATTGTGTGTGATACCGTGTGCTGGGTGTTGTTTTGATATTTCTTGGTGTCTGTGGGTGTGTTGCCATGTAGTTTAGTGGGTGGTCTTGGTTCGTGGAGGCTGCTGCCAGGAATTGAGTGCCTCTCATGTCCAGATGGTCTTTGACTTTGAGGATTTTGGTTTCTTGATGTAGGTGATCTGTGGGTGAAGTAGCTGTGCAGCCTGTAATGATCTTCAGGGCTTTGTTTTGAATAGTCTGTAAGGTCTTATGATGTGTTTCAGCTAGGTTAGAAGCCCAGGCTGGGCTTGCGTATTCCATCACTGATCTTATGTATTGTTTATATACTGTGGTGGTAGTTTCTTTGTTGTGTCCAAATTTTGTGTGAGCAAGTGACCTGAGGGCGTTAAGTCTGGGTGTCAGTTTCTTTTTAATTTTTGTGGTGTGCTGTTTGAATGTCATATGAGTATCATATGTTACTCCTAGGATTTTGGGTGTGTGTGTATGTGTTAGGGGTGTGTTGTTTATGGTGAGTTGAGGGATGTATTCGTGTTCTCCTGTCCAACTTGTGAGCAGGGTTGTGGTGGATTTGGCTGGGGCTAGATTAAGTCTGTTTGTAGTGCACCAACCATGTAGTGTGTTGAGATAGGGTTGAAGGAGATCTGTTGCTCTTTTTGGGTCATGGTGTGTGCATGTGAGTGTTATGTCATCTGCATAGGAGGCTAAGTTTATTTGGGGCATATTGGGTGTAGTTATATCGTGCATGTACAGATTGAAGAGTGCGGGCGATAGGACGGATCCTTGTGGGACTCCGTTTGGAAAGTTTCTGATTTTAGATGACTGACCGGCAATAGATACGTGTGCACATCTGCCTGCTAGGAAGTTGGCCAGCCACCTTTTTGTGTTGTTGTGCATGTTTGTGTTGTAGATTTTGTTTGTTAGATTGTGGCGGGGGATGGCATCGAAGGCTTTACTAATGTCGAGTGTGGCTAATAGTGATCTGTGTGGTGGTCTAGCTGAGTTGATGCCGTCGAAAGCTCTTTGTGTAAGGTCTGTGAGAAGAGTGTTTGTGGAGTGCAGTGGCCTAAAGCCATGTTGTGTTGGAGCTAGGGGTAGGTCAGGTGTAATTAGTTGTAATACTAGGCGTTCCATGACTTTGGAGGGGGAGCAAAGAAGTGTGATGGGGCGGTGCGAGGAGGGTAGCGTGGGGTCTTTGTTGGGTTTGGGGAATTATGATGATGATACCATGCTTCCAAATGTCTGGTATTGTGTTGTGTGAATAGCTGTAGTTTGATATGTTAGTGAGTGCTTGTATGCCTTGTGGTCCCAGGTGTCTGAGGTGTATGTTGCTTATGTTGTCTAGGCCACAGGCAGGTGAGTGCTTGAGATTGTTGATGATATGCTTTGTCTGGTGATTGGTGAAGGGTGTATAGTCAGGGTCTGTGGGGAATTGTCTCTTACGTCGGATGACACGTCGGTCGTCTTTGTGAGGTTTTAGGTGGCTGACATGTGAGAAGTGATTGATGAGAGTGTTTGCTTGTTGTTTACATGAAGGAGTAGAGTCTGTTGTTGTGATTGCAGCATGTGATTGCGTTGTGTTGCTGTTGGAAAGTGTGATGCTGTTTAGTGTTTTGTAGAGTTTTTTGGGGTTTGTTTTGTGATCAAGTGTTTGTAGGAAGTTATTCCAATTTAGTTTTTGTTGTTCTTGTATTTTGTTGTTAGTTTGGGTGTTGAGTGCTTGAATTTGTTGTGTGATGTGTTGTGTGTGGGGTGCTGGGGAGTGTTTCAGTATGTCGCGTTGTCTGATGAGGTTTTGAATTTCTGGTGTGAAATTAGGGTTGTGTCTTTTCCTGTTACCTCTTGGAATGTGTTTCTTGTCAGCGTTTTGGATAGTTTTATTGAGTATGTGTACAGCATTGTTGATGTTAGTGATGGGTGTGCTGTTTAGAGTTGTGAAGTGTTGTTCTGTCTCATTTGTGAATGCTTCCCAGTTAGCTCTTTTATAATTGGTGTATGTGTGTTTGTGGCTAGCTGGGGTGAGTCTGGTTTTGGTGGTGATAATGATCGGGAGGTGGTCAGAGCCTAAGGTTCTGACCACCCTCCAGGATGTTGTGAGGGCGAGTTCTGGGGAGCAAAAGGTGATGTCTGGAGATGATGGGTTATAGAGGGCTTGGTGAGGAATATGGGTATGTTGATGGATGTCGTTAAGGATGATGAGGTTATCGGTTTGGTTTTGTAGTACCAGCCCTCTGTCTATGTCGGGGTTGTCGACAAACCAGGCCGACGTCTTGGCGTTGAAGTCACCACCCAGGATGATGTGTGGGGTGTGTGGGGTGTTTGTGATGTGTTGTAAGTGTGGTCTGTATTAATTTGGTACTGTAGGGATGTTTGGGGAGGGATGTATGTGTTTATGATGGTTATGTTGGAGTTGTTGCCAGTGCGTATTTTAATTGATTGTATTTCTGTTGTGCTATCATTTGGGGGGAGGAGGGATTTGGTTTGTACACTGGTTACTATGTATGATATTTCTTTGTGTACCAGGGTGATGAGTCCACCGCCCCCGCCGACAGCCCGGTCTTGTCTGATGGTGGTGAAATTATGAAATGTGGGTGTTTTTTGTGTTGTGCGGAGTTTTGTTTCTTGTAAGATGGCAATGTGTATGTTGCGTTGTTTGATGAAGTGTGAGAGTTTGTGTTTCTTTGTGTTGATGCCATCTATGTTCAGTTGAAGAATGTTAATGTTATGTGCACGATGTATGTTGGGTGCTGCTGCACGAGGATGGGGTGGGGGTGAGGGTGAGGGAGGGGCTGGGGGTTGGGATGGGTGAGGTGGGGGTGGGGATTGGGGAGCAGGAGATGGGGGTTGGAATGGATTAGGATGGGGTGTGGTGTGTTGAGTTGAGGATGTGGATGGTATGGGAAGGTTAGGTGGGTTAGGGAGGAGAAATGAACGGGTTTTAGGGGGGGGAGTGGATGGTATGGGAAGGTTAGGTGGGTTGGGGAGGAGAGGTGGACGGGTTTTAGGTGAGGGATTTGACTGGGAGAGGGAGGGGCATAAGGAACAGGTCCAGGTGTTAGTGTAGTGTTTCTTGGAGGCAAGTGTTGTGCAGGTGAAGTGGGTCCAGTTCCCGCATGAATTGCAGAGAACTGAACCCTTAGTATGGCGACTCGAAGTGATGGGTTTTGAGCAAGTTGGACATATGTATGTGTACGTGGGTCCTGGGTTGCTCTCAATGTCTCCGGCTAGAAGAAGTCTTCGAGAAATGACAGCCGGAGAGTCATTTCTCGGTGTAGGAAAAACTGTGTGATGTATGTGGTGTGAGAGGTGTGGAAATTCCCGGCGCGACCGAAGCCGCTCCAAGGACCAGTGCCCCCATGGAGGGGGCAGGGGATGGTTGTGACGGTTTGGCTCCCGAAACTGCTCCCCGCGGCCGGCATCCGGTTTTCCTCCACTGGTCGTTGATTTTGTCTTCGGCCGTGGAGGGTCGGCAACCATCCGCGGTTGGCAGCCTCGGGAGGTGGCCCCACGGCGTAGACGCCGCCACATCAGGACCTAATTATTTGTACAATCAAATAGTAGGAGTAGGGACTTCAGAGTTTATTTTATTGTCTTCCTTATACTATGAACTATAAATATCACTATAATTTAGAGCTCTAAAGCGATTTTGTTATGCCGGAATGATATCCAACATGCTTCAGTATTATAATAATAATAATAATAATAATAATAATAATAATAATAATAAGTTCTTAAAGCTAGCGCATGCTAAGCCAGCTAATGATAGCCCAATAAGGCCGATTAGGCGTATTTCCATTGGGGTCCTGTACTACTACCCCATCCCCTTGCTCATGAGGGACGGTAATGACTCAGTGCTTGTGACAAATATTTAATGCGCCGAGCGTGGGCGCGATCCTGGGCCTTCTGGATGGAAGTCCAAGACGCTAGTCACTATAATCTATTATCAATCCGGGTTTCGGATATTTAGATTTGGAATATTGCTCGACAGGGACACATCGAGTGCAGTAGTTATGAAAATTATATACTCAATCAGGCAACAATAAACACAATAAACACACAAGGTAATTTACACTCCTATTTATTCACAGACATATAGTAACATTATGTAAATACTGTACTCGACTATTATATCGAAATAGGGAGTAAGCAGTAAATAGTGGTGGAGAGAGTTAATTAAGTTGACTCTCTAATGAGGTTTCTAGTTACTTACACAGAAATAAAGAAATTAAAATATGCATGGTATAACAGATACATATAAACACAGGGTAAGAATCATTGATAATAATACCAATGTGAGTCAAGGGTCTAACGCAAAGTATTCTGACTATGATACGATAGACTGTGAAACGTATCGTTCACTGCGCGGGGCGAATGCGTGGCGGGGTAGTAGGAAACCAGGCCGCGCTCAGGTGAGAGTTCAAAGGTGCCGCCCTGGTGGGTATAGCTCAAGTGGACTGCGGTCACGGGGAATAACAATATGTTTAAATGCGATGTTAAATCAGGGACTAAAACGAGGTGGATAATTTAATACTAGGGAGAAAGATAAGTTAAATTTGGATTTAACTATAATATAATTTATGCGAATAATCTCCCACACGAGATACGAATAATATCTTCGATCAAATATGAGGTCAAATCACATGGATTGAGGAATGCAGAAACAATTAAAGCGACTGAATTATAATAGATAACACAATGTAATAAGGCTGGAACAAATTAAGTAAGTAATTAAGGACGCAGATAAAAATAGCGTGAATAAATAGCTTAATAAGAATAGCTATCTGGAATGGCATACACGACGAAGTTGTACTGATCAAATACCAAACTTGGAATGAAAGAAGTTTTGAATATATTAACAAATTCCTAGGATAACGCAAAACTCTTGTAGCGTTGTATTATAACTTAAATCTTGTTATAATAAATGTAATACTGAATCAAGTAATACAAGGTAAATCAATAGCCCAAAATGTAGGCGAACTTGATATAAGAATAAACAAACAGAATTCCTAGATTGGTGTGGAAAGAATTATATGATCCGAATAACGTATATTATCAGATTATTCACAAGCATTTATAGAGTAGATAACTTGTTAACGAATAATTACTAATTCAACGAAAAGGGTTCTTGACTTTCGAAATATGGGAAATAATATTATAAATCTCTGTGGGTGGTAATGAAGTGGATAAAAGAATCCTAAAATTGGGCGTAGGTTCTAGGTAGATAGAAGATTTAGGAAGGGAATTATTTCACGTTATCACTTTGACTTCAACTTAGTTACACAAAGAATAATAAACACATATGAGGAAAATCTGAGAGTATTCCGACTAATTAACACGTATAATATATGAATATGAAGCGTGTGGGTATTTTAAGTTTCTGAAGGATTAACACAGATTAATATGACAATATCTCGTTCTTCATAAATCACTACGGATCAAAATTTTATATTTCACACGGTAGCAAAGATTCACGATAGGTCTTGGGCACAGATCTAGAGTTAATTATATATGGAATACTTGCATATTTTACCTTACCTTCACAACAAATAGCCACCACTTAATACACTCAGGAGACGCTTAGGGTAAAGGGATAGAGGGAGCCTTGAGCGAGAATCTGGTCGTCATGGACTCATGGTTCTGCAGGGCGGGATGTCAGGGGGAACTGCCTCTCATGGTACTGCAGGGCTGGACATCAGGGGGAACTGCCTCTCTCCCAGGTACAGGTGAAGGTGGTTCCAGACTGGACGTCAAGTGAAGCGGTAATACCAATGCGTTTACCCACTACTGGCTTTACCAGCGGAGGGATACAATCGTATTTGCTTAATTTCCTTCAGTTATAGTCAGGCTATATTTGGTTTATTTTGAGTGGTCAATTTGGTGTATTTCAATTTCATAGGGACATGTGTATATCGTTGTTTTTGGCTATGGTGAAGGTAATTCTTAATCTAATAATACATGGTAGTTATTTATTTATACAAAGCGAGATTCTTAATCTCTTGATATTGGTCCCCTATTTATAGAGGGCATTACGGTGACGTAATGGATGATTTCCTGTCCATCATGGTATCTGTTTTTTCTTACTCTGCAGGCCATATGTTTCTTACTCGTCCCTTCCTCTACATTAGTCCCAGTCTTCCCGGGAGGTACTATAGTGGGGGTACGAGATTCCCACTTGTTCCGATATTGGAAAGGTTCTTGGTGCTCAACTTGCATAAATAGTGTTTCACTGTAATGCAAGTCAGGCTGGAACTGATGATCTGCCCTGGGCATAGGTTTCGGCCTCTGCCATTGGAGGAGCTGGGGCCCCTGTGAGTGGCCAGGGTTCGAACTCCTTTTTCGGGCAAACTGACCTATTTCCCCGGAAGATAGAGCATGGGCAGATCAGGGAAAAGGGGTAGATTTGCTTATCCCGGCAGGAATAAAAGCCTGGGAAGCTGGTCGGGTCTTATTTTCTCTCGTCCTCTCCTGCTGTTGTCTTCTGTTCTTTTTGCTGTCCTGGATGACTGCTATTCTGGTGTTGGTTGCTCAACCTCGTCACATCAGATTTAATACACAATTAAACAAGAATGATGTACGCAAGTGAATACGAGTCCAGGCCGGAACACAGGGAGTGTATACTCTTGTGCCATCATATTCATATATAAAAGAAACTATTGACGGTAGACACATTCAGATTGAATTTTTGGAAAGTGTGTTTAAAATACTTGTCACATCATATATAAAAAAACAATTATTGTTGCTGAAAGTTCTGATTTACAGCAGTGCAAAGTTCGATGAAATTGAAATAACATAAAATAATGCTTAAGCAAGTGTCACACTATGCCGAATTAAGTGCCGACGCTCCACGACTTAGGGACTGGCGATAGAAGGGGGTGACCACTGGCGAGTAACGTGGGTGATCGAGGGACGGGACGTCCCACGGTGGGCAGTATGGGCAGGTACGCCGCCTGGCGGGGACTTGACGGGGTCAAGCGGCTACCATGCAACACCTAAGGGAGATGAATGTCGCAGCCGGAGCGGCGACATGCGCCGTAGCGCGCAAACTGGTTGGAGACAATGCTCCTGACGAGCTGTGCCTATAGAAGGTAGGGCGGCGCCTATAGGTACTATGGCGGTGATGGACAGCCACCCTGTCGCACTGGACCCCTACTCAGTCACATTTGACTCCGACCGAGGCAAACCGGTCCATCGGAGGTGACGTTTGTTTGTGTGTGTGTTTTGTTTTTGTTTTTTTTAGGGGGTGGGGGGGTATTAAGCTTGAGTTCTAGGGAGGAAACTAAAAACATAATAACAAGAACCATAGATGAGCAAGTAAATACGCCCATCTCCCCTTAATTAAGTGGTTCTGTGAGTAATTGGTAAAACAAGGCCATCTATAGTTAACGCTTTCAGTACCGGTGACGTCTTTCTCGTTATATCCTGTCAACTATTAGGTTATTGTATTATGAATACGAAGGGCCTGTAGCAATCACAAAACCTCCATTCCTCTCATTTATCTCTCTTAACTCCCACAGACCGTTCTTAAGCTGCATAAAATCGTCTAAGTAAGGCAAAACTAAGGAAAAACAGACGTCACCACCATTGAAAGGGTTTATAGATAGTCACTCGTTGATGGGATCGGATTAAGGGGACAGTGGTGTTTTTTGGAGGATCTATTTATTTATATATTCATTTATTTTTTTAGTTTCCTAACTAGACCTCCATCAAGCTTAAAAAAAACACTCCCATCAACGATGTCCCGTGCGACGTTGCCAGGTCGCGGACTCACGGTATGCCCTCCTCCTATGACGCCGCCTGGGCGTTACCGGGTCGCTGTCTGACGGCGACCTACCTTATAGCGGCGTCTGACGCAGACAGGTCGACGCCCTTGTACCGTCTGACGCCTATTGGACGCCGCCCAACGCCGCCCGCCTACCATCCCCGTCCCTTCCATTTCCTTGACCTCACTAGCCGCCGACTCAGCTTATGAGAGTTGTTCGTGTCGAACTTTTCCGGAAGCCACTGACGACCTCTCCCAACGTCTCTCTTGAGTTGGCGCCCACCCACGTTGTGCGGCGATGTAGGCAAAGCCCTCGTTACGACCCTTAAGTGGTGGAGCATCGGCACTTAATTCGGCATAGTGCGACACTTGCTTAAAGGCGGTATCACACGAGCGCTTTTTCACCTAACATTTATCCTTAACACTGGTCTGGAAGCTTATGAGGTCAACATTTTAAATATTTCGGTTGCGGAAATTCGTCTAGCAGCAGTGTAGTTTCCGATACCAGTGCAAAATAGTCCAGAAATGTTGCCAGAAAAATGTTGATCATCGAATGTTGACTACAAAAATTATCGTGTGATACCGGCTTAAGTACGTGCCAATTTCATCAATGATAATTTATTTCCTTGTGGATGTTGCTATGATAATGTTGTAGATTAACATTTTCTCTCTGTATTAAGATATAATTAATTGTAGTAAATGTAATTATTGTTACTGAAAATCGATGTAGAATAAATATTTCGGTTACACATGTATACATTTGATTTGCAAATTACTGATATTAATTGTCTTCATGTAAAATTCAACTATTGATGATACATTAATGCTGATCCTGATTATTCACACTTGATAAGTATCTACCTCTTAACCCCCTGCTTTTACAAATGAGTTGGCTCTAATAATTTTGGTTTACAATGAGTAGGTAATAAGCATATTTTTAGATCTGTCTAAGGCATTTGATACGGTTCACCATCAGATTTTGTTAGATAAACTCAAACATTATGGAATTAGAGATATTACACATACTTGGTTTCAGTCATACTTAAGTAATCGGAGGCAATATGTGCAATATAAGGACTGCAAATCTGAACAATTAGTTTATAACATATGGAGTCCCACAGGGGTCCATATTGGGCCCACTGCTCTTCATTTTATATATTAATGATTTTATTAACTCTAGCACTATATTTAACTTCCTGTTATTTGCCGATGATAGCACTTTGTATGCCAGACACAGGGATCTACGTTTCCTAATAGATTTAGTCAATAATGAGCTAAATAACATAGCAAGGTGGATACAAGCTAATAAGCTTACTCTTAATATTGACAAAACTAAGTATATCATTTTTAAGAGGAATAAATCTATCGCTCAAAATGTAGCACCAATTAAGATTGGAAATAATGTACTAAAGGAGGAGGAACATATAAAGTTTCTTTGTGTTGTGGTGGATAGCAGGCTGTCGTGGGGCATACATATACATGATTTGAAAAACAAACTTAATAAGCAATGTGGCATTCTCTACCTTACACGACACTGCTTTAATATTAGTGCTCTAAAACAATTATATTATAGTCTTATCTATCCACAGTTGTTATATTGCCAAACAATTTGGGGTGCAACTAGTAAAATCAAATTATTAACTATTGAAAAATCACAAAAAAGAATAATTAGAACTATATCACATAAATCAAGATATGCCCACACCAGTGAACTTTTTAGTAAACTTAAATTATTTAAATTTAAGGATATCAATACTTATTGCAGTGCGCTTTTCGTATGTATATGTCTGCATAACCTTGATAGAACTGATTTGTTTACACCTAGTAACAATGAAAGGTACAATTTAAGGGGAGCTGATCTATTAAGAATTCCTCTCATGACTTCTAGTCAAGCTCAGACATGTATCAAATATCATGGAGTTAAGGTGTGGAACGGATTACCTCAAAATTTAAGAAATATACAGGAAATATCTCGGTTTAAGAGACAATTAAAATCTTTTCTATTAACACGATATCAAGAGTGACTACTAAAATAAGTATATCACCAATTATACTACCAATAATTACAACATCCGTATCACCTAGATCGACAAATGTATAACCTTTAATAATATTTACGCTGGCTGTGTGTGTATATATATGTAGAGTCACGTAAAGGGTTGAATGAGCTTGAATACTATTTTGTAATAAACATGCTTCTATTTTTGTCTGTACAGGTGTATATAATGTATGTGTAGTTGGCATTTGTATGCATTTTTGTTTGTTTTTTTGTTTTGTTTTATAGAAATGGATATATTATAGTCTACAGTAAATTATTTACCATGTTCTCATATATAGGTCTAAATGAATGGTGTAAGTGTGTATTCCATGCACAACAAAGTTTATGTCCTTTACTAATTAGGCATATACTGTTAGGGAAGCGTATGTGTCTTTGTGTCGAATTGTGGGTATAATTGCGAGTATGGCCTTTGAACATCAAGTCAATAGTTGTACAATGTATGTTATATATATTCAATTTTTGTAAATGGTATTACATGGGTAATTGTGATAATGAACAATCAGCTGTGAGCTCTGGGAAGTGAGTGTGACCTCAGGGTTAATCACCATTAATTTAATTTGTTTTATGTTATTATATTTTGCCTACCGAATTTAGAAAAAATCTTTACAACACGTAGTTCCCGGGGCACATAGCTGTGACTAAGTGTATTATATACAATTGCATTTTGATAGATCGAGTTATAGCCAGGTGCCTTTAAGAGAGATCTCTCAAAAGGCTCAGCCTTTTTTTTTTTGGTATTATTATTATATATTTTTGTTTTTTAACAAATCATTTGTAAGCTAAATTGTATTGTATACTATAGGCTAAATAAAAAGATTTCAATTCAATTCAATTCAATTCAATAGGTCGGTTAGATACAAGCAACCTCATAAGGATCAATATATATGTTGTTGCATGCTCTCCTTTGTACTCCAAGTTCATCTTGATATAAATGTTCTTCCTCATCCTAACTTTGTATATTGTAGAAGTGTTACCTCCCAACCCCTTTCAGGTTTACTTCGCCCCCCTCTCTCTCTCTCTCTCTCTCTCTTTCTGTTATTTTGTTTCACAATTCGGTCTATTTGAGGTAGCTAAGACCTATATGACTGAGGGGGCTTAGAGGGCATGTCCTGGAACTTGCACAACACCAATATTAAAGAACTTCCTCCCATATCGGTACTAAAGACGATTTAGTAAACCAAGTTAGAGTAGGTGATGATTTAACTTTTAGTAATTACCATTCAATAACTTTCAACATACTTCCTCAAGTTAAAAACTTTGTATTGCTTGGCAATTCATGGCACAATGAAAGTTGATAAAATGTGGAAAAATTTCACAGATAATAAATATTCAATAATGTTTATCAGCAAACCAAGTCGCCCACAAAATACTTTCTACAACCAAAATCTAAGATGATAAGAGCAAATAACCTTGTGACAAAGCAAAGCCATTAATGACAGTTAAAACAGTGAGCAACACATTGCAAGTCTAGGCAAGTTGAACCCCCAAAATGGTGTGGCTACATTAGAGATAATAATACAAAAATACATCAATAATAGGCGCACTAATTGACGAAATATGGGAACATGTTATTGACATAGTTCATATGGGTAATATTCGTAATAGCTATTTGTCCTCAGTGTTCACAGAGGAAAACACTAATTTGATCCGTAATCAGACTAGTTTAAGCATATATTAAAGTCGTAATGCACCAATTACCCTTTGTAGCGTTGACATTACAAAGACTGATGTCTTTAATGCTAACTTGAAGCTGAAATTCAGTAAATTCGATGGGCCTCAAGAGACGCTAAAGACATCACCAACAATTCTGCAAAATTATTAATGCTTGAGTTTTGAAAAACAGTGCAATGCAGCAGAATACCTAGAAAATGGAAACTACCAAATTTAGCACCCATTTGTTATAATTAAATAAATCACTGCCAGGAAAAGATCGCCTTAATGTCTCACGCCGATTATATGTAAATTAGTTGAGATAATATTATGCGACAAAATCGTAATGTATTTAGAGTGTAATATCCTCATCAAAGACTTGTAACATGGTTCCGAGATATGCACTTCTTGTTTGTTTTGTACCGTTTCTACATTTTTAACATAATCGACGAAAGTAAAGCAGTTAACATTATATACCCCAATTTTCAACCAATGGTTTGATTTAGTCCCTCACACAAGACTAATATAGAAACTAAAGGTGTTTCATGGATTAAGGACTGAGTAACATGAACGTCTGCTGCGAGTAGTAACAAGTGGAAAAGTTTTAGATTGGATTGATGTTTCAATGGTCAGTGTTTGGATCCGTTCTGTTCTTGATGTACATTAACGACATTGATAACAAACTTGCATACAGAATCTAAAACAAATATTTATACATTGCTAACAAACTCGATTCTCCAAATTTGATATATTATGTAACTGGGCCCTGATTTGGAAAGTTAATTTGAATACAAATAATAATGTTTCATGTAGGTAGTAAGAATTAAATGGTAAGCTATTCAATGAATGGAAGTCTACACAAGAAAACTGACCTGGGAGTAACTCTATCAAGCGATCTATAACCCACCCAACACTGTACGGAAGTAATACAAAAGGCAAACAAATTAATTGGTTTCATAGAGAGGTTTTTCCAATACAAGTTCCAAATCATCATTGTAACTTTACACCCTTTGTTGGTTCATCTCCACTTAAAATACTGTGTTCCGTTTTGGTCGCTCTATTACAAAAAGGTCATTGAACAACGTCAGCAAGTTCAACGAAGAGTAATGAATTCTACGACTTAAAAATATATTGCACGAGCAGCGACTAAAGTAGTTAAATATGTTGAGCTAGACGAAACAGAAAGGAAGACAAGCAACAACAGACCTAATGGTCCTTATTAAGTATCATGCAATATAGGGCCTAATAAAGTAAAAATGATTGCCACAGTCATCAACTGACAGGCTTCAGCTCCATAAATACTAAGTAAAGTATTTTTGTTGTTATTATTAAGGGCCATATGACAATATAGATCTACTTTACATATATATACTTGACAATATACAATTCATATTTTACTAAAAGTAATGGTTGTACAATATTCGGAAGCGAACAGACTTTCGTTCACTTGCAGCAAAGCATTTATTGTTCAACCTAATGGTTACCTTGTGGAATAAGTTGCCTAACTCTAAGATAGCACAGTTGAAACAATTTAATATTACCCTGAATCCACGATTTATTGCGTTTGTAACCGAACTATCCCCCGAGATTGTTTTTTATTTTCTCCATTACCTAACCCTCCCAATTGATTTCCATCGCCTTCTCAGTCCTGTCCCGAGTACCTAACCTTCAACAAGCAACGTTATAAGGATCATTAAGTCTGTTGTTGCATAATTTTCTTTGTATAACGTTTAAACTTTATCGTACCATTCATCAACGGTTTCAACTGTATATCACTGTCTTGTTTTACATTGGTCCATCCAACCTTTCAACTCTCCATCAGTCTACGTATGTGTTTATAACTTTCATCAATTTGTCCACAATTATATCCACAATCTATTCTATCATCCCATGTCTACAAAAAAACATTCATGTAATTTTTCATAACCCTGCTTATTGAATAGCATGAATAGCACAATACAACATTTATTTTCAGGATGTTTTGTGTATGAAAGCTGATATGAATTGTGGATCTGTTTTATATTTCAGTGGAGTGGAATATTAATTGAAGATGAATGGGAAAATTGTATATGCATTAGTGCACTCATTTGCTCTCTCTCTCTCTCTCTCTCTCTCTCTCTCTCTCTCTCTCTCTCTCTCTCTCTCTCTCTCTCTCTCTCTCTCCTCTCATAGTAAAACTTTAGAACTTTACCAATTTACTGGAATTTGTCCATGAACTGGGGAGTGAGTATGACGAAAATAGAACCCTAGACATCCTTTAATTATATTTTGAATATGCTTTTGACAAAATGCCTCATTGCAGGATAATGTAAAACATTAATGCACTACGTAGCAATACAGAGGTTACATATTTGATAGAAAGGTGGCCAACAGGTAGACTTCAACGGATGGCAATCATTGGAGTTCCTCTTGAGTGGACTACAGTCACTTATAGAGTTTCACATGGATCTGTCCTTAGCCAATTTATGTGTATAATATATGACATCGATACTGGTCTGTTGAGTGTGATGTCTAAATTTGCACTTGGCATTAAGCTTGGAGTGAATGTAAAGGCCCCTAAAGGGGGCCAAACGTTTACCTCACTACCAACTAAATGAGAGGAGCATTATCACCAGCTTAGCCTAATACACAATCCACAGGCAGTCCTGTACCAAGGCTGAATCAGTTGAGTCAGAGGGATTAATAATTCTCGTTGAACAGTTCAAGATGAATCTTAACAGACTGAGTGAATTTTTTCGAGGCATGGCAGATGCAACTAATCTGGGAAAAGTGCAAAGTGATGCATATTGGCCAAGCAAACCCAACGTCAGGCTATTTGCTATTGGGAATGCCCCTGGAAGTGAATGGCAGGATTTGGGTGTTGTGCTTAGCAGTGACCAAAAGTTTTCCAAGCAGTGCATTGAAGTAGAGAAGAGAGATCAGATTATATAGGGCTATATCAAGAGACAATTTAAGTATACAAATAAAGAAATGGTTCTCACTCTACAATGCACTGATACAGCCTCTCCTGGAATATTCAATTTAATTTTGTTTTTTAGCAATCAAAAAAGATATAGAGCGATTAAAAATAGTACAACCTAGGGTTACAAAGCTTATTCCATCGATTACAAGAGTGAGATGTAAGGACCGGTTGAATGCTTTTGATCTATTTTCGTTGGAAACACGCACACTACGCGGTCAGCTCATTGAAGTTTATATAATAATTTATGGGTTTGACAAATGTGGATTATAGCAAAATGTTCAGTCTCGATACAAGTATAGCACGCAACCATGACTTGAAGTTAGAAGTGAATAGGTTCAGCACTAGCATTTATGGAAATGTGTTCATGCATACGGTAAGATTTGTTTTATTTGGAACAAACTTCCCTCAAAAGTTGTTAACAGTTTATGAATAGAGTAGTTAAAGAAAATAGTAGACAGTATTTTGCACTCTCTGCAATGAGTGTAGTGCAATACACAATCTCTATCTGTCCACATCAAGTATCTCCTCGGAGTGGACTGCAAGGTATTTGAGATACAAATTATTCCTTGTAACCCCCCTCCACACACACACATACACACACACACGCACATACACACTCATACACCTCTCTCTTTCTTAGTAGTATTAACCTGGGAAAGACGCCGAGACTCTTAAGAGATTTTGGTGGTGAAAGGCAACGGGACTCTTAACCCTCTCACGTTCTTGACACAATTTTGAGCCTATTAGGGATACTTTAAAGCCTTTGTTACCATCAGGGGTATTCATAAACCTTTAGTTTAGTTACTTTAACCTCTGCAGTTGTCTTTGAGTTAGCTGTGGGCAGAAAACTAATTTTGGAGAGGTGATTATAAGAGTGAGAGAACTCTATTTCTTATTGCTAATCTGGCAACCTCTGCGTCATTTGGTCGTGAAAGGGTTAAGATCCAAGGCCTAAACAAATTATTTTAAAAGACCCCAGTAGCACTCAAAACAAAGGAATATGTGATTAAGTGAGATAATTCCTCTCCATATCCACTATCACTCCTCCACATGTGTCAAAACCCCCTCTTTCCCCCCTTTCGCCCCCCCCCCCTTCAATTATCACCCATTTGTCCTCTTATTCCCTTATTTAATGGTTTATTTATCGCGCCAATATCTCCAACCCGGATCCAAGGTCGTCTACTGTGCACATAGAGAGCGTGGGAAGAGAAAGAAAGCAAGACTGAGGGCTCAGTCTGCCTTCAGGCGTTCGCCTCTCACCTCATGACTCTGCAGTAATTCGTCTTTCTCACCCCCCAAATACTATTGCCACTTGTTTTATTGCTGTTACATGTTAATATCTTCATATTAAACGTAAAATAGGCGCATATGAATAAGTAATAATTATATTTATGGTAAAATGACGAATTTAGGCAGGCATGAAGCCAAATATCCTCACTTGGCGGGAGGGCTTGAACTACCAATAGCGCGCGCTTCCGGGTTAAGGACTACCTAGTAGGGAACGCAAGGTATGTGTACTCTGAGTATCTGTGTAAGTCTGTGTAACTCTCTCTCTCTCTCTCTCTCTCTGTCTCACTCTCTTTCACATTCACACACAAACACTCACACTAACACTCACACGGTCAATAAGATAAATATGCATGTCAAATAATAAAGATACATTATATATATAATTGACTGACATTGTGAGAGAGAGAGAAAGAGAGAGAAAGAGAGAGAGAGAGAGAGAGAGAGAGAGAGAGAGAGAAAGAGAGAGAGAGAGAGAGACAGCGAGAGCGAGAGTGAGAGGAAAATGAGAAAGTGACTTCTTTGACAATCACAGTGAGCAAAGTCGGTATGCTTGGAAAACTAAACATAAGTTAACAAGGAAATTTGAAATTCACAAATAAATGCAAACCACAATATATTTGTAAACAAGAAATACAGGAATGAATCAATATCAGTAAGGTGACACACGGATTAACCTCTTGTTCCGATGTTTAATGGAGTGTGAACGTTGGATGAAGAAATAGAGAAAGTGAAAACAAGTGGAGTTGGCAAGTTAAAATACTCTTAATTTTTAACTCCACACATACTGCCTTCCCACTTACCTGCCTAAATGATACCCTGTTCCATATGTTTACATATAGTTCGGTCTTTCTATTCCTATATGTTCATAAATATATAATATGCATATTTTGTTTACTCCTACCATCTTCCAACTAAATATATTTCAAATATCATACGTCTGACACCCGGGCACCTCTCCCCTCCACTCTACACCCTGTAAACATTCGTTATCCTCTCTTTAACACCTAAATCAATCCAAGAAGGTGTAAGGACCTGATGGTCTTCCTAGACAAACTCTTTCGTCTCTGTCTTTTCTCTAATGTCTTTTCTTCGTGTTGGATGTTTGCTCTTATTCAACCTGTCCCAAAGTAGGGTGACCGCTCTCAACCCTCCAACTATCGTCCAATTGCTCTCATTTCTTGAATCTCTAAAGTTTTTAAAACTATTCTTACCTCAAAAGTTCTGAAGCGTTTATCTTCCCATAATCTACGTTCAGATCGCCAGTACGGTTTCCTTATCTTCTTGCTTATCTTACTAACTTTCGGTTATCCTCCTTTTGGGACCTTGATGAGAATATTTGTGTTCCAAACTACCCTCCTATGGTCTCTTATCACTCCATCTGTGCCTTTGTCTTTAATTTCCTATCCGGTCGTTCCATAGCTGCAGTTGTGAACGGCCACCATTCATTTCCTCAACCTATCAACTCTGGTGTTTCTCAGGGTTCGGTCCTATCTCAAATTCTCTTCCCATTATATATTAATGATCTTCTCAACTGCACCTCCAGCCCCATAAACGCATATGCTGACGACTCTAACATTACACTATTCAACTAGCTTTCCACAAAACTATTCACAGCAGGAACTCCAAAACTCAAATAAGGAGGCCATAAAACACCTATTTTCTGATCGCTCTACTATCTATAATTGGGGCAGAGAAAACCTTGTTACTTTCAATGCTTTCAAAACTCTATTTTTCCATCTGTCTACTCATTGCCCTCTTCCAGAAAACTATGACCTACTCTTCAACAACATAAACACTTGCTAAAACAGCTTCCCAGAAGCTGGGTGTGCTCAATTGCCTCCAGGGGTTCTTTACCCCTACGTAGCTTCTTACTCTCTATAGGGGTACAGTGCGTCCATGTATTGAATATTGTTCACACGTGTGGCAAGGATCCACTCACACAGCACTTCTAGACAAAGTAGAAAAGAAAGCCTTCTGTCTAATTAACTTACGTCCACTTACCAATTCCTTGCAGTCTCTCTCTCTTCGCCGCAATTGTGTATCTCTCTCACTATTCTATTGCTATTGCAACAATCAGTGTTCCTCGGAGCTCTCTCAGTGTATATCACCCCCTCTTTATAGAGCATGTAGCACCCATCTTGCAACACAATCCCACACCTACTCTGTGCAACTCTCCAACCCAAGAATCAGTTTTTCCCTCTGCCTATGACTTAAATTGCTTCAAACTCTGTGTGTCCAGGCATTTTGCCTCGAACGTCCCTTGATTTTGGCCCTGTCACTCCTTCAACTCTGGGGAAGGCATTTGCTACAGGTAGTTCTGCCTTTTGTCTCCCTCACACACAAGGAAAAACAAATCGTAAGCCTTCGATAGAGTCTGGCACAAATCTCTAGTTTCCAAACTACCGTCCTTCGGTTTCTACCCCCTTTGTCTGTAACTGTTTTCTCCAATTTCCTTTCAGACCACTCCATAGCTGCAGTTGTGGACTGCCATCACTCTCTTGTTCAACCTATCAACTCCGGTATTCCTCAGGGTTCTGTCCTGTCTCCAGTTCTCTTTCTAATATATATTCATGATCTCCTCAACTATACCTCTACTCCTAGCCACTCATATGCTGATGACTATCTTGCGCTATTCAACACATTTTTCACATCAATCTAGCTGCTATCACTCCAAAGCTCACATAAAAGGGCCATAGAGCGCCTATCTTCCAATCTATTAAATATTTCGGATTGGGGCAGAGAAAATCTTATTACTTTCAACAACTCCAAGACCCAATTTCTCCCTCTATCTCTCCATCGCAATCTTCCCCAAGAATATCAATTATTCTTTAACAATACACAAATCAAACCTTCATCTTCTCTCAATATTCTATGTGTATCTTCTTCATCCGACCATTCTTGGAAAGATCCTATTACCACTCTTGCTAAAAACAGCTTCCCCAAAAATATGTGCGCTCAATCGTCTCCGTGGGTTCTTCACCACTACACAGCATTTTGCTCTGTATCAGGGCACAGTGCACCCCTGTATTGAGTATTGTTCGCATGTGTAGGGAGATTCCACCCATTATGCACTTCTCGAAAGAGTGGTCCAAAGCATTTTGTCGCATCAACTCACTTCCTCTTACTAGTCCCCTAGAATCTCTTTCTACACGCCACAATGTTGCATCTTACACTCTACTATTGCTATTACAACAATCAGTGTTCTTCAGAGTTCTCTCAGTGCATATCCCCTCCCTTGCGTCGAGTGCGAGGTACCGGCCTTTCAACACAGTCCTACTCCTAGTCTGTCCAGCTCTCCAATCCAAGAATTGGCAAATTTGATCAGTGTTTCTTCTACTCAACAAGTAAACTCTGAAACTCTCTCCTTCAATCAATGTTTTCTTCATCATATGACTTTAACAGCTTTAAACTTCGTGTGTCCAGTCATTTTATCCCCAATGTCCCTTGAATTCGGCCCAGTCACTCTTTTGGCTTTGGGGGAGACACTCGTTACAGACAACCTGCTTCTCGACTCCTTCATACACATTGAAAAAAAAAATGGAGAAGGCCAACAGGTGGTAATCTCGTCCTCACGATTGCCAAATTTTGGCTGCCATACTTCCATACCTTCAGTCTGTATAGCATTCATACAGTCATACCAATATCCTAGATCGCACTTGAAACAATATGACAACAGAATATAATATGCCAGTCTATGAAACATTTATGTGGAGGAATCTGTGTAAACACCGGTAAGGCTATAGAGACATGTTCAGAAAGTAAACACATTTGCTTGTCACTCAAAATACACAGTAAGGCAAAAACTGCGCCTTGATAAAACATATGCAAGACAGCTTACAGTACATGTTATATTTTCTAAATGTTTGTGTAGTGAAAACATTAAATAAGTTATTGTATAATATAAACAAAAACCTTTTCGTTTTTTTTAAATTGACAATTATACCACACTCACTTTCTGACAATACTGATAATGTCTCGACCTGTAATGAACACTCTCCCAATGCTCTCGTTTTCTAAAGAATGCAGACTTATTTTTGAGGAGCATAGTTTATCTTACGGTAACTCGCCCTATCACCCCCTTTAGAGCTAATGCAATTGAGTAATGCAATGAAGGGAATTCGGTGTACAGGTTAAGGCGAGAGCGGACAATTTAGAGGAATTAAACCAGTTAACGCAGAGCAGTTGAGGCCAAATTAAAACGATATTGGAGAAAACTGTTTCGGTAATTTAAGTGAGGAAGGTTCATGATATTATGAACTGGTAGCGTCCAATTTCATAAAAACAAAACACAAAATAATAATTCAGTACATGTGTCAATATTAAGAAAATACTTAAGAAGCACGAGAAGTAAATTTTGGGAAGGTATGTAAGATTATTTAGCATAAGATAAACATTATTTGAAGATCACCTTTTATTACTACTGTTGTACTTAAATTTCTAAGTTCAAGCACACTACTGAGGTGGGGGAATAATTCGACAGTTGCTAGAGTTTGTATAGTTTATTTAATAGAACGAACTCTAAATCTAACCACTAGTCCAATAGCCTACTTCCTGTTCTGGTGGAAATGAGTTCAGTACGCGAATTGAATAAAACGTTGTCCCGTGATAGATGGTACGTTGGAACCCAAGAGCTCCCGCACATACTATTCGGATGCCCGCTATTCAGGTAATGCCTCGCTTCGACTTAGATACATCGTAGGTTACCAGACTGAATTTATAATGATCGCCGTGCCCTTCGATGTCTTCTAAGAGACCTGGGCTGCTCTGACTCAAACTATTACTAATTTCTTAATCCTAAATGCAAGTGGACAAATAATATATATTTCTATATCTGCTTCCAAAACCCTCAAAGGGCTAACCTTTTCCCGGGCGTTACTATCACCACTCTCGGCTCATACAATAGCCCCTCTGAATACAACACTGGCCCGTGGGCCGTTTAACTCTCTATAAAGGATATAATCTTTAACTCACATTTCCCTTACAACACCGAACGCGTAGTCCGTTACACATGAACATAAAAGCTTTGTCAATAATATAGTACACCTGAATACAACACTATCCCGTAGGCCATTTAACTCTCTATCAGAGATATAATCTTTAACTCTTAGTTCCCTTACAACACCGAACGCGTAGTCCGTTACACATGAACATAAACTCTTTGTTAATAAAATATTACACCGGATAATATTACGTCAGCGCCCAAGCGAGCCGCGGCATAGCTCACCCTGCTGCCAGGTGTACCCCCTGACCCTCTCTCGCTCGCTTCCCACACAAGCAACATTTATATTATAGCGAATATAAAATATAAGGCGCGGTCACAGACCAAAAGAAAGACCATTTCTAGACTGTCTTTGGCAACACGACACTAATAACATAAAGCAGATCATTCTAGGACAACTGTAGCCCATCCCCCCCATCCTGGCGAGCGCTAGCGAGCTGCAATGCCTCACGCAACTATTCTGCTAGCGCCAGGAGGCGTCACACCCCCCCCAAGATATGGGACACTCAACCATGAGCCCATATCTGAACAGGCAGAATGTAGCTAGAATCTGCCACTCCTAACCACTCTGCCACTCATGGAATGCAAGCTCAGTCTCCTCAAAAAAATACAACATTTATATATATATAAAACAAATCTTATCACCCTTCCCAAACATAATACATTAATTCATAACATTGTGCTCCCAGAGCGAGCTTTAAGAAGCACAGCCTACTGAGGGAAAATCATCTGCCCTCAGTACTCAGCTACAATATTATCTTAAAATTAATTATCAAAAAGAAAGAGTTTTTATTTAATTTTTCATATTTTATTTTAATGTTGTTTTTGGCGGCTACTATAGATGTAGCCTAACTTTCTTCTAATCAAAGACAACCACTCCTGCCCTGCGACCCTACGCTGATGCTACACACGCGAGCCAACAAGCACCAGCGTAAAAATACACCGCAAGCCAAGACAGGAGGCTATACCAACATACTGCGGCCCATAGGCAGGAACATAGACCTCAAAGTGTCTGAGCGCTAACACGATGGCCAGCAGTTCCTTTTCAACAACCGAATAGTTTTTCTGTGCTGAATTAAATTTCTTTGAAAAGAAACTGACTGGATGCTCAAGACCTTCCTCGTCTGTCTGCAAAAGTACGGCACCAGCCCCTACTCCGCTGGCATCAGTCGCCAACTGAAATGGTCGTTCAAAGTCCGGGGCCCTGAGGATAGGGCGAGTGCATCAAAGGTGTTTAACTACTCGAAACGCCTGCTCACACTGAGGCGCCCAGCGGAACTTTTTATCTTTAGCTAGTAGATCTGTCAAAGGAGCTAACACAGTAGAATAACCTCTTATAAAGCGGCGGTAATACCCAATCATGCCCAAAAATCTCATGATCTGCCGCTTGGTGGTCGGCCTGGGGAACAAGTCGATAGCCTGTATCTTCTGTTGGGGCGGGCTCACCTGCCCTAACCCAACCACAAACCCCAGATACTGCACCGTGGCTTGCACAAAGTCACACTTGCCCAGATTAACCACCAAGCCTGCTTTACTAAGTTGACTAAATAAGGCTTCTATGTGCTCACAGTGACTTTGGAAATCGTTGTCATAAATGATCACGTCATCAAGGTAGACAGTACAGTTTGGGATGTCTGCTACGATGTCGTTCATTAAGCTCTGGAAAGTGGCCGGTGCATTTTTCAGACCATATGGCATCACGTTGCAACGGTAAGTACTGCCATCCACCACAAACCCGCACACCTCTTTAGCCCGCTCAGACAGTGGTACTTGCCAGTAGCCTTTGACGAGGTCTACCTTGGTCAAGTACCTTGCTTTCCTGATCTTATCCACACTGTCATCCACCCGGGCAAGAGGATATGCATTGGTGGGGGTCAACCCGTTCAACCGCCTAAAGTCAATGCAGAACCGAACTTTTCCATCAGGTTTGGGCTGCAGAGTGACAGGAGAAGTCCACCGTACTGCCCCCTTCTCGATCAAGCCTCTCGCCAGCATATACTCCAGCTCATCCCTGAGCGCTGGGAGTTTAATGGGTGGCACCCGATAAGGTATCGACTTGAAGGGGGGGTGCTCTCCTACATCGGCGTCATGCACCGCTTGAGTAGTGAGGCCTGGGTGCTCGGCAAATACAGTAGGGTATGAATCGAACAGGCGCTGCACTGCCACCTGCTGTTCCTCCGGCAGGTGCGCCAGAGCATCATGCGCACATTGGCTCGAATTCCCCGCCCACTGATCAGCCGAGACATGACAATCCCAGTTATCATCCACCTGGTCATTGCTGCCCCCCCCTCTCCTTCTCCACCATGACCGCAGCAGGTCAACACAGGGACAGCTAGTGACTCAGGTGGGCGCCCCACATACTCCTTCAACAAATTAATGTGGCATAGTTGGTTAATATTCTTCCGGTCAGGAGTGGCAACAAGGTAATCCAGATCGGAGATCTTTGACACCACCCGATAAGGCCCAGCGTACTTGGCAGCCAGAGGATGACCTGCCAAAGGCAACAGGACCAACACCTCTTGACCTACCTGAAACTCCCGGAGTTTCGCCTTAGTATCGTACCTGTCCTTCATACGGGCCTGCGAACTCACCAAATTACGCCCGGCCAGCTCCAGACTTCTAAGCATTCTCTCTCTGCTCTCGAGGACGTATCTCAACATAGAACATGGCACAGCGGTACCCTCCCAAATCTCCTTCACCATGTGGAGGGGGCCCCTCACCCGAGGCCCGAAAACAAGCTCGTTCGGACTGAAACCGAGACTCTCTCCAGGTACTTCTCTTGCCGCGAACAAAACATACGGCAGACCAAGGTCCCAATCCTTTCCGTTCTCTGCGCAATAACATCGAAGCATGCTTTTCAGCGTGGCGTGCCACCTCTCCAACACCCCTTGACTCTCCGGGTGATACGCAGAAGAGACGACAGTGCTGATTTCATGCTGAATCATAGTTTGTTTGAACAGATTAGATGTAAAATTAGAGCCTTGGTCCGATTGCACCTCTTGCGGGTAACCATACCGCGAGCAATACAAGAGCAGGTTCCGGACAACAGTTTTTGCTGTGCCATTTCTCATTGGATATGCATCAGGATAACGAGTGGCCACATCCATGATAGTTAATAGAAATGTATTACCGGCACTAGTAGGGGTTAGGGGTCCGACCATATCAATGATGATCTTACTGAAGGGCGGTCCACTGACAGGAATGGGGTGCAACGGGGCTCTCGGAATTGTTTGGTTAGGTTTTCCAACCCTCTGGCACGTATGACAACTTGCTATCCAGGTTACCACCTGCCCCTTCAACCCCGGCCACCAAAACAATTTTTCTAAAGCCGCCACCGTTTTTCTCACCCCTAGATGTCCTGCCAGTGGTATGTCATGCGCCAACCTCAGTAGGCTATCCCTGCACTCCCGTGGCACCACCAACTGGTCCACAACTCCGGACCCCTCTTGCCAACTACGTTTAGGGTCTTGAAAACGCCTATAGAGGATGCCTTCTAAATAAAAAATCTCCTGGCTGTGCATCGCCGTCCTCGTCGAGCTCTACAGCTCCATTAGCACACGTTTGGAGCTCAGGGTCCTCTAGTTGCAACCGACGTATATCTGAGGGTGCCAAGCGATCTAACTGCTCCCGGAGCAATGCATGACCTACCCCGATACTGGGCTGCTCCCTCTGTCTCTCTCGATGTACATAACGTTGCTGTCGTGGAGACTCGTCATGCCCAGCCTCGTCACTCTCGATGACAGGCCCAGGGGCTACTCCAGAATTAAGTAATGGTGCTAATACTGAATCACCCAGGAGAGCCGCCGAGTCAAAACTCTTAAAACCAACTACAGCTTTAGCCTCCTCCTGTTGATCGTTCCTCCGCTGGTCTGAAGACGGAGACTAGGCTGTGACACTTTAGCTGCCCGAGCTCGGGTGACAACACACGCCATGCGTTGTGTCTGGCACCGCTCGACCCACTCTTGCTCTTCCCTACTCACGTCGGCCTGCCTCTCGGCAACGTCTAGGGGTAGAACCTCAGAAGCGGGCATTGCAAAGTCGTTGCCGAGAAGAAGGTCGACGCCCTCCACTGGCAGTTTCTCCACAATCCCGACATCCAATTCACGTGCCACACCATCCACCTCCAACTCCAACCGCACCAGCGGGTATGACCGAGTTGCATTAATACCCTGCACCACCACCACCCGAGCCGCGTTTATAGGGTAGCCAGTCAAGTTTTTCATCAGAGTCTGGGAAGCACCTGTATCACGCAAGACCTCTACTCCATGCTTGCGCCCCGCCCACATCACGCAACCCCGCCCTCTATGGTCGCAAAAAAAACATCCTGAGCAGGGTTCGAGCCTCCCAGGTGCTTCTGCATTGGCTGTGCCTCAGCCTCTGACGAACTGCCCCGGGCAAACTCGGATGACTTCGGAGACACACCAATGTTGCAGGCCAAAGACACAGCTGCTGTAGGTGGTTTGCTAGGACAGACTCTTGCAAAGTGCCCCTTTTTATGAAAATGATAACACTCCAACTCCCCTTTGGGCTTCCCTTGGTACTGGGAAGGGCCCGGCCCCTTCTTAAATGGGACGGTGCTAGTCTTGTGGTCAGTCTTGGTATCATGGCTCTTGTACTTGTTTGCATAAGGTATATCACTAACTCGGGGGGGTGGGGCGTCATGCCCCTTGTTACCTGCCTCACTACGCTGGGCAGACCCGCACCCCCGAATTAGTGATAGCCGGAGGTCAGCCATCTCAGCTGCCTCCTGTAGAGTTTTTGGTTGGTTTTCTTTAAGGTTTAACGTCAGGTCGCCGCCCGTGCATTTGAAAAACTGCTCTAAAAGCACCAACTGTTTAATGTCGTCAAACGTAGTAGCTTTCTCCGACCTCAGCCAATTCCCAAAAGCATCGGACAGCTCCCGGGCATGCTCCAAAAAGGTGCTCTCCCGACCCTTGGTAACACCCCGGAACTTCAACCTGTACGTCTCTGGTTGTAGTTCATATGCTCTCAGGACAGCCTCCTTGAGTTCTCATAGATAATACACGACTCTATAGGCAACGCAACTGCTCATGAACACGGTTACCAGCCCCAAGTCGCTGTCCCGTTGTCTCTACTCACGACTTCTCTACGTCCATGTCGGCACAGTACCTAGTCGACTCAGCTTGGATTTTTGCTAGCTCTATTTGCTGCTCACCTGACCTTTGTTGCTGCTGAATCTTAGCTAATTCGAGCTGAAACAATAATTCTGGAGTTAACTCTGGAGGAGGTGAAGGTGCTACAATGTTTGAAATTACCGGTGGTCCCCCCAGGGGCAACCCACCCTGCCAGTCACCACCCAACTGTGGACGCATACTCGGGGTCGGCAAACTACTGGGATGGCTGGGAGTCGAGTGTAGGGGAAGCATGGCCGAAGGGCTCTGAGCTCTTCTCCCTCTCGCGCTCACAAGTCACCTGCCCAGTATCAGATTATCAAGTATCCTAGTAACCGCATGACCCCCAGTAACGACACCCATATCCTCCAACCGCTCGGCAGTAACAGGCCATTGCACAAATATCCTAGCATCCTCCTCACAGTTCACCCGATTAACCCTTTCATCATGCTGCTGTTCCTCAGTTTCGACATTACGTACTGTCTCCATTCTCCTCTGACCCGGTATAAGACATGATGCTCACACAAATTTCTCACCACAATATTCAGAAAAGAAGTACCCCAAACTCTTATGTAGCACTATTCACTTGCCAAAAATGTCTGAAGACTCTCAAGTGCTATACTACTTTGCCAAAAAAAAATTAACGTGCCCACTATATTCCTCAATAAAACAAATGACCACAACAATCCTGCAATTATCTCTTAGTTCACAAGATCCAGAGCTAGGTCGCCATTTGTTACGATCCAGGTTCTCAAAGACACAGGGCTCTTCAACATTGGACTAGATAATGGCAAAATGCAACAACGGTAACACTAGATCCAACCCCTGCCTTAAACACTGGAAAACAAAACACCATTACCACCCTGAGTCGTGCCTGGACAACGAGGTATCCTATGACTCGGTAACTGGTGCACACACACTAGGCTGACGCTCGATGAAACAGCCTATTCTCAAACAGTAAAAGATTACTCGATTAGGTTACACAAAGAAAAGATAGTTAACGCGATTAATTAACGTTACGGTAGATACTCAAATAACTGGCACTCCTGTATTAAAGAAAGTGCAATGCTAGTCCTGCAACATCAACTGGAAACTTCTGAAATAAGTCTGATGCTGGGAAGATGTTCGTAAAGAATCTTGAACAATTATAATGCAGAATACGGGTCACAATAAATGCTAGGACATATAGTAATAATAGGCAGGCGAATAATAAAGACTGCGCAAAGGTAGTAATGCTCGACAACTAAAGAAATGCTTCGTGACACAACGCAACAGCCTACTAGGGTTGTGCAACTCAACAACAACCTCGGCTCAAAAGTGCAGTGAATAATAATGCTGCATACATATAATAATGGGGGCTTATCTCTAACCAGTGCCTGCTCAGTTAATAAAGTCTAGCTGGGGTATCAAGGCAGGGCAACAATGGGCGAGCATGCGGCTCGTAGCCTAACGTTGTCCGAAGGTGGTATAATGAAGATTACGTTATATGACGGGGATGCTCTCTTGATAACTCTAGGTCTCTAGTACCTAGTTCTATCCTGGCGATCCCTCAGAAGTCAACACAAAGAGGCAGCACTATGTTGTGAGGGATAGGCTATGGCCCTCTCACACCACAGCGCTGTGTTCGCAAAGTAAACCCACCCGAAGACAACTTAGGCTCCGACAGTACCTGTCGATGTCGTGCAGGGCTTAGCTAACACTGCACACATCGGAGACAACGACACAGTAACTTTACCCCTAGTCTAGCTTTAAATAACCCAGCAGAATCACTCAACACCTTGCCAGGGAGACATATACCGGTCTACAACCTTCCCGAGAGAGGACACATACGGAAAAGTCCGTCTCTCCAAACCTCATTAAAGCCTAATACATGGAAATATCTGAGAGCTTCGCGTACAATACGACTGGCCGACGGTGAACGTCTATGCTGAAACCAGAAGGGATGTTGAGTTTAATAAAGATTAGAGAATGAGAAAGGAGAAGTCGAGAGAGAGAAATAGTATGCAAAGTGGCGAGTATGGGGGACAGAATTGCAAAGGATGTAGACGATACGCGTGTCAGGCAAGCTCTGAGCTGGTAAAGAACACGCGGCCGCGATGGGCAGGGACTAGTTGACCACCCGGCCGCCAACGCCGTCAGCGCCCAAGCGAGCCGCGGCATAGCTCACTCCGCTGCCAGGTGTACCCCCTGACCCTCTCTCGCTCGCTTCCCACACAAGCAACATTTATATTATAGCGAATATAAAATATAAGGCGCGGTCACAGACCAAAACAAAGACCATTTCTAGACTGTCTGTGGCAACACGACACTAATAACATAAAGCAGATCATTCTAGGACAACTGTAGCCCATCCCCCCCATCCTGGCGAGCGCTAGCGAGCTGCAATGCCCCACGCAACCATTCTGCTAGCGCCGGGAGGCGTCACACTTCCTATAAGATCCTAAATACTTGGTAGCTAATGGCTTGGAGCCCTTTCTATCAATAAACACTAGTTACACATAACACATCATCCGTTTATTCTATTTCTTAGTCAAGTCAATTTCTCTTTTCGTTTCTTCTATAAGAACACATATTTTTATTGAAGACCCCCGAATTAGTCAAATTCCCCTCTCTCCTTTTCTTGGTTCCTCTGCGGGCCCAATATGGGTCCTGATTAAAAGTCTGTTGCTCGTGGTGGGCGTTCTGGCTGCACTACCACCTCAAAGCTGGCCAGTAGTGGTACAAAGGAGTACAAAGAAATTCAAGCAACAACAGGTCTAGTGACCCTTCTAGGCTGCTTATCCTCCAAAACACAGAGGATCAAGTGTCCAAACAGTGGTTTAGAGTGGGTAAGGGAACATTGGAAAGGGAACTACTGCCCTGGAACTAATGTCCGTGGCAGGACTAGGAAGTTAGTAGGGGACATATGGGTTAGTAACTGAGGGGAGGATAAAATAAAGTTATTCATTTACAAACATAGTCAGTCTGATGCGAGATATTTGTCTAGGCGGAGTTTAAAGGAATCAACGGTGCTGCAGTCTATAACGTCTTGGGGAAGCCCATTCCACAAGTTGACAACTCGATTGAAGAAGAAATTCTTAGATTCGTGTGAGTTAAAAGATTTACCAATAATTTTGCAACCGTTTCCCCGCATGTAATTATATTGGTCGATAGTGAAGTACTTACTACAGTTCATATTGTCGATGCCTTTGATGATTTTGAACACTTGAATTAAGTCACCTCTTAATCTGCACTGGGTTAAAGGAAATAGATTTAATTATCTAAGACGCTCTTCGTATGGTTTGTTCTTTAGGCTAGGTATAATTTTGGTAACTCTACGTTGAACTCGTTCTAGCTTGTTTATGTCTTTTTGGTAATAAGGGCACCAGCATTGAACGCAGTATTCCAGAAGAGGGCGGACTAAGGAATTGTAAAGGGTTAGGATAACGTCTTGGGATTTATGCTCAAATGACGTGCCTATAAAGCCAATTATTTTGTTTGCCTTCTTAACAACTTCTGAACATTGTTGACTCGGTTTTAGGTTGCTCGATATTGTTACTCCCAGATCGGTTTCTCTGTTTACATTCTTAAGCAGAGTGCCATTCATCGAATAGTTTGCTTTCTCATTTAGGTATCCGATATGTAGCACTTTACATTGATCCGCATTGAAACTCATTTGCCAAATTTGGGCCCAATGTGACAATTTATCTAGATTGTGTTGCATATCATCAACTTGTTCTTTAGAGAGTACGCTATTTGCAATTTTTGTATCGTCAGCAAATTTTGAGATTGTACAGGTGAGACCCTCATCTATGTCGTTGATGTAATTTAGAAAGAGAATTGGTCCTAGTACCGATCCCTGGGGTACCCCGCTACTTACATTGGTCCTTTTAGATGCCTTACCGTTTATGACTACTCTTTGCTTTCTGTCGCTGAGCCAATTTTCTATCCATTTCAACACACCGTCTTGTATTCCATGCGCTTTTAGTTTTAGCAGTAAACGTTTGTGGGGAACTTTGTCAAAGGCCTTTTGAAAATCAAGGTATATAATATCTACAGCTTTACTCTCATCGTAGAGGTTGAGGATATCGTGGAAGAAGTCTAAGAGGTTTGTTAAACAGAAACGTTTTTTACGAAAGCCGTGTTGAGTATCTTTAAGTATGGTATTTTCCTCTAAGTGATTTACGAGTCTGTCTCTTATGACCGTTTTTAGCATTTTACATACAACTGAGGTTAAGCTAATTGGACGATAGTTACTGGGTAGGGATTTGCTGCCTTTTTTTAATATCGGTGTTACGTTGGCTATCTTCCACTGATCAGGCATAGTTCCAGACTGCAAGGATTTATTGAATAGTAATGTCAGTGGATTGGAGAGCTCATCCTTAGCTTCCTTTAGAACTCTAGGCGAGATTGTATCAGGTCCAGGCGTTTTATTTACCTTGAATTATCTAAACAATTCAATACTTCTCTCTCTGTAACGGTGATATTGCTTAGAACATCTGAATTATCAATCTGAATCGTCGATGGTGTAGGGATATCACTGAGGTCTTCTGTTGTAAAAACTGATGCAAAGAAGGTATTGAGGGCATTACTCATTTGTACATCGTCTTTGGTGTATTCTCCATTTTCATCGACTAACGGTCCAACAGTTGAAGTAACTACTTTTTTCTTTCTGATATAACTATAGAATTCTTTCGGGTTTGTTTTACTTTGATTCGCAATATGTAACTCTAGGGTCTTTTTATTATGCTTAATTAACTTTTTGGCTTTGCGTCGTAGCTCTACAAATTTCACCCGTTCTTCGTCATTTTGTGAGAATTTAATCTATCATTAGCAAATTTTTTAGCAAGCAGGCAGTTTGAAATATCTTTATTCCACCATTTGGGCTTATTATTATGGCCTGGACGCCGTATTTTCGATGGTATGCAGTCTTGCACTGCTTTAGGTAAGTGATTTCGAATAACTTCCAAGATGTATTTATGTCGTTATTGTTAATTAAAAAGCTCCAATCAGTTTCTTTAAACATAGCTCTAAGTTTATGAAAGTTTGCTTACTTGAAATTAGGGACTTTTTCGATGCTACTATTTGGTTCGTTACTAGTAAAGTTTAAAGTGAAAGTTATCGTACGATGGTCGCTGTTACTGAATTCATCACCAACATTCAAATTCTCTATGAATTCTTCTTTTGTTGCAAGTACAATTTGAAGAACGTTATTACCACGGGTCAGTGTTCGAACAAATTGATAAAGCGAATTCTCTTGCAAGTTCGTATACAAGTCATGTCCGGAGTGTGAAGTAAGAGTATCGCCCCACTTGGTCACAGGTAAATTAATGTCGCCAACAATTACGGTATCTTGTGAGTTACTTACATCTGCAATTTGTTCGTAAATTTCTCGGTCAGTTTGCACTGAATCAGCTGGAGGTCTGTATATTAACGCAAGTATTATTTTTGTACCTTTATTATTCTTTATTAGCACAAAAGATGTGTCGACGTTCACAATTTGAGGTTTTGACAAGATGGTAGGGTTACGACTTTCTTTGATATAAAGTAAAACGCCACCTCCATTTCGATTTATTCGGCTTTTCTCAAACATTATATAACCGGGAAGTGAATACTCTGCTAAAAAGTCTCTATCTTCTGTATTGAGCCAAGATTCAGTTATGCCAATCACATCATAATTTTCGGTAAAGACTAGCTCCTCTAAATCTGAAAATGTATTGAGTATGCTACGAGCGTTTGCATAGAAAACCTTTAAATTTTTTATTTTAGAACTCACGGAACGCTCTTTAATAATATTGTTGGTTCTTGTCGGATCTGCATGTATGTTCGTGGCTGTCCTCGGTCCTCGCTGTCTTCGGTCCTTATCGCTGGTGGTCCTCGGTTGCCATGGTCTGGGAGGTTGTCACTCTTAGCCATCTCCTGACGTCCTGGATGAATTTGCTGGCTGTGGGTTTGCAGGCATGCAATATGGCGACAGCCCCAGGGATACTGATGGTGCATCCTCCGGGTTGGTGAGAGTGATGCAGGACTCGAGTGCTCTGCTACTGGAACTGTTGTGTGGGCTGGAAGTCTACTGTGGTGATCGCCTTGGTTCCTGGTGTGCCCGCAGGAGAGGGGGAGGCTGGGAGGAGAGGTGTTGCTTCCTCGAGGCGTGGTGCCCGTCTGACCCCGAGCGGCTCTCGTCCCCTTCCCTTTATAGGGGGGGCCGGCGCGCTGATTGGCTGCCCCACTTCGCGCTGCCAATTGTGCTTTAGCAAGCTTGACTTGCAGTTTAGACTCAGTCCTCTCTCGCTCTCCTTCTTCAAAGTAAGTGCCAGGAAATTGATTGCCTTTGTCATTTAGTGGCTTACAGGAGTCCGATGCTGGCACTAAGTTGTCTGACAAAAGGCAAGTAGAAGATCCGGTACAAGGAGCAAATGAGGTAGATGTAGGAGGGTCACAGGTGGTCATGCCGGGAATTTGGACGTTTGTGGCCCGAAAAGTTCGACATGAAGGAGCGCCCTGATTGGTCGGACGCTTTCCTACTTTAACTACATCTCACTTTACAGCTTCTTCAGATCAAACTGCTACGGCTGGGCTCTAGTGCGTGTGTGTTTTAATGTGTGTGTCGGTGTTTGTGTTTGTGTGTGATGGTGAGCGTATATATGTATGTGAAAAATATATGTTACATTTGCCTTTATTTATTTTTCTATTTAACATGCTTTCACAGACTATAAATGTCTATCTATTTATCTATTGCCTGACGCCGTGTTCCCCGACAGGGTGGCCACGAACGAACCGCCCCCATGCACCTCTGTCCCCAGTCAGTCGACGCTCATCCTCCCAACCAGCACCGCCTTCATCCATATATTTCCTCACTCCATCCTTCCACTTCTCTTTCGGTCTGTCCTTCCACCTCGCTCTCGTATATCTCTTAGTCATTCTATCTCTTCCTATACGGTCCATATGGCCGAACCATCTCGAGGTGTTCCTTTTCACACTTTCCAGCACATCTACCTCCACACCACACCTCCTTCTTACTTCCTCATTCGTCTGTCTATCCCTCCATGTAACTCCACACACACTTGTGAAGTAACTCATTTCCACACCTCTCACTCTTGGTCTGAGTCTCTCAACCATCGTCTATGCTTAGCTTCCGTAAGTCAGTGTCGGGATTATCACACTGTCATGCAAAGACTTCATCACTTCCATACTGACCACCCTATTTTTTGATACTGCTGTCAGCGTTCCTACAACCCTCTTCCCCTGTTGCATCCTCGCCCGCACTTCTTCATCCATAGTCCCATCTTTACCCATCACACTGCTCAGATACTTAAATGAGCTGACAATCTCCATAGCCTGACCGTTCAACTTCACCTCACACTCTGTGGCTTCACCCATTTCGAAGACCAAAACCTTACTCTTCCCCGCATTTACCTTCAGATTCCGTTTTTCGCACACTGTTCCAAACATATTTACCAGACCCTGCAACTCCCATTTAATATCGCTCATCAGAACTGTATCATCAGCAAACAGCAGTACAGGTAGCTTCCACTCATTTCCCTACCTTATCAGCAATACACCAACATCCACTGCTCTTCCTTGTATTTCTTTCATGACTCCATCCAAATATACAGTAAACAACCACGGGGACATCACACACCCCTGTTTCAACCCAACATTCAGGTCATAGAACTCAATCTGCTCTTTCTCCACACGTACTGATGCCTTTGCACCTTCATGCATGCTCTTCACTGCTTTCAGCAGCTTGCCATCTACTCAGTATATTCTAAGTACTTTCCACATACCTTTTCTATCCACTCTACCATAGGCCTTCTCCAAGTCCATAAAGGCAACATACACCTTCTCTTGCTTCTCCAGATATTTTTCCACAACAAAATTCAGGGTAAAAATCTGATCTACACACCCTCTTCCCTTCCTAAAACCGCCCTGCTCGTCACCTATCCATTTCTCCGTTCTCACTCTCATTCTCTCAATCACTACCCTACTGTCCACCTTCCCTACAACGCTTAGAAGACATATTCCTCGGTGGTTACCACACAATCCTCTTTCTTCTTTACCCTTATATAGGGGGACTATTATGCCTGTCTTCCAGTCATCAGGTGCACTCCCCTTCTCCCATGCTAGTTTGCACATTTTCCGCACCCATTCGACCACTATCTCCCTACCATACCATAAAATTTCCCCACACACTCCATCTGTTCCTGGTGCTTTCCCCAACTTCACTCTTTTCATGGCTTCCCACACTTCTGACCTTCTGATCCCCACCTCCTCCTCCACTACTTCTCTTCTTCTCCCTCCCATACCCCATCCAACTAGATTTGCTGTCGCTTCATTCCTTACATTTAGCAACTCGTTGAAGTACTCCTTCTTAGAAATGTATGTGTATGAAAAACATGTTGAATCACACTAACTCTCTATCATGTGTGGTGGAGTGGTCATGCCACTGGACTGGTAATCCATTGGTCACGGGTTCGAATCCCGATGCATCAATGGGAAGATATTATTGGGATGGAATTTATGCTGTACCAAGTATGAGTGCATTACCACAAAGCTCACCGAAACACCAACAAATACCCTCATTGTTCCCTGATTAAATAGCATTGTATGAATATTCCCATATTCAAAATATGAGTTCATTGCTGAATAGGTGGCGTTCTGAGTGTAAGGGTCCGAGTTTAGGGGGTTAGACAGTTAAGCACTGGGGCGAGGCTGCTTTAAACCGTGGGTGAGGGGCCCCGTGCAACTTGCGAAGGCAAGATAGCGGGGCCGTGTTGCATATCAAAGTGCGTCTCACTTCTTAGACTGGAACGAGACCTCACAGGCTTCACCGTTGAATGTACAGTTGAATGTACAAGCTCTCAGCCTATGCCCGAAAGGGAGTAGTTGGAATATAGAAAACAAAATATATATATATATATTGTTAGGAGGGGAGGTTTGGGGAAAGCTGATGCTCTAATAGCCTAGCCCACAGCACTGTCCAAAAAGAAACGCCGTAGCAAAAAGACAATAATACTGTAGTCATGCACCCAACACTGCCCACGGTACTACCTTAACCTTGCAATAGACACACACGCTCTTAATATCTGACTCAACACTAAGACACGCAGGTTCTCTAGGAAAAGGTTTATCTTCCTCTTTGTCCTATTAACACTAGATTAGCGGGCTAGCGGTTTATTTATATGTACCGCCCAGCGGGGTGTTTTTAGCCAAAATAGGGCTGTTTACGTGATCATTTTCATGCCTAATTAAGACCCAGAGCGTAAAACAAGTATCTATCCCTGAAAGGGCATAAACAGAGCTTTCCAATGACACCATAACAATCCTTTTATGATGGCTAGTTTTCTTGCAACAACCGCGCAACGCGAGTGCAAAAAGCATGTAATTCGGCACTTTCCCCATACAATTCCGTATGTAGCGAGTGAGAGAGGGAGGGAGGAGGTGGGATTCGTGTCAGTAGGTTCGCAGCGGTGGTCTGGAGCAGTCATACGCTCGCTACTCTCCTGCCACCACTTGTCTCTCTCTCTCAGCAACATTACGTGCTGAAATTGCCACACGACCTATGTCGAGCGCCGCCAGATAGTCCAGATTTATTATACTCGACTTATGTTGCGCGCCGATAGTTAGGGGTTAAAGCAGTACAAAGGAGACAAAAAATATCTACTGTCTCAGAGTCGGGGCCTGTCCGACTCGTGGTGATAGTGCTATTAGTATCTTAGAGTACTTCTCAGGTCATTCTAAACTGCACAGAAATGGTAAACTGAAATGCTGCTAGACTCCCAGAACAAACCATATCATGCCCAGTCGCTCAGGAACTGTGACTAATACGACACAAAAACCCATGGGAAAAGTCCAATGAAGTAGCTTGTTACGACCAGGGCTACGAATAAAACAAGGGCACTTAATGATTGGACTAGTAATATGACACTATGCAACAACGGTATGCTAGATCCAAACCCTCGAACTTATATGCCGGCGATAAAAACACCTATACCCACCAGAGTTAATCTGGGATAACGGGGTATCCTTAACTGGGCATTAACAGGCTAACCCACACTGGTATAGCCTGATAACAAACAAGATGCAAGTTACGTTAAAATGCATAAAAGGGAAGCTATGGAAAGATCAATTAAATCACTGCAAGATTTAATACAACAAAAAGATGCTTCAATACAGTTACTCTAACCAACAATAAACTCTTCACTCCTATCTGAAAGAAAGTGAAGTATAGTCCTACAGAATAGACCTGGAAACTTCTGAAGAAAGTCTGATGCTCATAAGATGCTCGTATCTTAAATTATGTAAAGGCAGGAGGCGGGACACCACACGTGTAGACTGAATACACTGACAGATAGGACATATAATGTTAACTGACACAAGAATATTATAAATGCGCAACGGCAGTAATACTCGACACTAAAAGAAGTACTTCCTCATCAACGAAACAGTCTGCTATGGTTGTGCAACTCAACAACAACCTAGACTAATAAATACTGTGAATAATAATGCATACATAACAAAAGTGCTTATGTCCTAACTAGTGTCTGCTAGGCGAATAAAGTCTAGCTGGGATATCAAGGTTAGGAAACTATGGCTGAGCAAGACGGGTTCATAGCCTAGCGTCGTCCTTAAGGCGGTATGATTAAAGTTACGTTAATGACAGGGATACTCTCCTGGTAGATCCAGATCTCAAGTATCTAGTTCTACCCTGGCGATCCCTCTAAAGTCAAGCAAAGAGGCAGCACTGTGTTATAAGGTAGTAGGCTAATGCCCTCTTACAACACGATGCTGCACTCGCAAAAGACACAACCAAAAGGACGACCTAGGCTACCACAGAAACCGTCGCAGTCGTGTAGGTATAAGCGAACCATACACACATCGGTGACAACAACAACAGAAACCTCATCCCAGTCTAGCATTAAATAACCCAGCAGAGCACTAATGATAATGAGGGAGACACACTCAAAGAGTCATCAAACCTCCATAAACTAAAGACACTGAGGGAGACACACACAGAGTCATCCAACCTACATAGACTAAGAACCCTTATAGCCTATTCTAATACATGGAAATATATAGGAGAGCGACGCACACAATACGATGGGCTAATATGAAATCGTGTACAGAACCCAAAGGGAGTGCTGTGACATTAAAAGATTAGAGGACTGAAAGAAGGAAGTTGAGTGAGAGAGACAGTATCAGAATGGTGGAGATATGGGGGACAGTTGTAAAAAGGATGTTAGTCATGTGAGTCCCTAGCCTGCTCTGAGGAGGGTAGCTCCTCGGGACCCTCAGGATCCCACAAAGGCATGGTGGTCGGCCAATCACAGGCCGATACGTCACAAGTCAGCAGGCCCCTAGGACGCGCCAAGAACCACCAGCCAATCAGCGGAGAGAGAAAGCCCGCGCGGGCGGGAAAAACTCCTCCGGAGGAGGGAAGCAACACTCACTACTCCCTCACTGCCCGCTCTCTCTCTCTCAACTTCACACTACAATGCATCTTATATTCTACTCATGATATAAAATACTTCCCGTTGTCACAGACGAAAATAAAGACCACCACTGGACTGTCTGTAACAATGCAATTACTATGAAAGAAAGAACAACATTCTCTGATAACTGTAGCCCATTTCACTGCCCAGGCGAGCGCTAGTAGCTAATGGGAGGCAATTCTGCCAACGCTGGTAGGCGTCACACCCAGCCCAAGATATGGGATGCTCAACATTAGGCGAGCACCATATCTGACAAGGCAGAATGCCGACAAGACCCGCCACAACCAGCCACTCCACCAGAAATGAAATGCAAAGCTCAATCATAAATAAAACAATATTTTAGCATAAAGGAAATCTTATAACCCCTCCCAAACATAATAGTATAATTTTAGCCTGCTATGCTCCTTGAGCGAGCTTCACAGAGCCCAGCCTACTAAGTGAAAGACAGGTTCAACTTAGGACTTTAGCTATAACATTGGCAACTTACAATTAACTATAAAAAAGAAAGAGTTTTTATGTGATTTTTTTATTTAATTTTAATGTTGTTTTGACGGCTGCTCTACAGGGGCAAGCCTGATTTTTCTCCACTCTCAACACACACTGACTGAACGGCGAGGGTTCTCCTGCAAACAAACCCTCCCATGACAAACAATCAGCCAAAACATTATCAGTGCCCTTAGCATGCCACACATCCAACTTGTGTTCCGGCAACAAAACAACACCTGACACTGATAAACTGCCCAGTTCATCACAAGACTGGCACTTCTCTTCGCTCTTTCCGGCAACGGGGTCTGCCAATAACCTTTCACTAGTTCTACCTTCGTGACGACCGAGGCATCCCCGATGCGGTCTATGGTATCGTCAACTCTAGGTAAGGGATAGGTGTCTGTCAGGGATAATGCTTCCACACTCTTGCAATCACCATACACACGGATCTTGCCACTCAATCACTCACAATATTCTTTATCCCTCAGACCCTTTTTCCACACGTCGTCTAGCTCTGTTTTCACGACAGGCTGTTTAGCAGGATTTATACGGTAGGGAATTAACTTGAGCCTTTCCCTGTCTCCAGCCTCCATGTCGGATTCTACCCCGTACATCAAGGCCTGGAGAAGCAACAAACATGCGGATGTACTGCCACAGCCTAGTAAACAACTCCTCATGAACAACATGCCTAGTGCCCTCCCACAACCCAGCCGAGATCGCAGCTTCTAAACTATAGCCTCCCTCCTTCTCCACCTTCGTCCCTAGAACAGCCAGGTCATGAGAGGGACAATCAGTACCACCTGTGCAGTCACTCCCATAGTTCATAATTGCTAAGGCTTCCCCGCCGATACCGTACATGCGCACCCCCGCATTCCTTGCGACTACATCTGCCTGCGCAGCATCACCGCTTTTAGCGACATGGCCAGATACAGTCAGTCTATGGTAGGGCTGTTGCATTCGACTAGAGCAGCATTGGGAGGCTATGCGACGACCGGGCACATCCACTCCACAGCCAACCTCACCAATCTGCTCAATGTCCTCCTTCTGACCATCACCCTTGGCAGCCATGGGTCGACCCTGACCTGAAAACTATGCCAAAGCCTCGTCGCCCACCTTGAATCACCGAAACAACGAGGCTAACGGTCTGCAAACATTGAAGTGACCCGCCCGCGGAACATCTTGCACAGCATGAGTTGTGAGGCTCGGGTGCTCGGCACGACCAGTGGGGTATGAACCGAGCTGGTGCTGGAGCGCTGCACACTGCTGCTCAGGCAGGTGCTCTAGCGCTTCCACAGCCACCAGACTCGTGTCCCCCGCCCACTGCTCCGCCGAGACATGACAATCCCAACTCTCCTCTACCCTACTGCTCCCCTCTTCTTCTCCACCTTGGCCGCTGCAAACCAACGCAGGGACAGTAGGCTGCTCAGGTGGTTGCCTCACAAACTCCTCCAACAGGTTCACATGACATGTTTCCCCGTCCTCGTGTTCAATAGCCCCGTTGCCACAACTCTCCTCCAACTGGGAACTACTAAGTCGTGGAGTGCCATCACGCCCAACCATGTCATTAGGAGTGACAGGTTCTGGGGCCACTCCGGAGCTCACCTCTGGGTCAAGTACTAAGTCGCTAAGAAGAGCCGCTGGAGCAAAACTCACAAATCTCCCAACTTTAGCTTGCTCCCTCCGACCATTCCTCCGCTGGTCTAGAGACTGAGGAATAGGCTGTGACACTTTGGATGCACGGGAACGGGTAACAACACACGCCATCTGCTGTGGTTGACACCTCTCGACCAACTCCTGCCCCTCCCTACTCACGTTGGCCGTCCTCTCGGCAACGACTAAGGGTGGAACTTCAGAAGTAGGCACCGCAAAGTCATTGTCGAGAAGAAGGTCGACGCCCTCTACTGGCAGTTTCTCCACGATTCCGACATCCAACTCTCGTGTCACACCTTCTACCTCCAGCTCCACTCGGACCAACGGGTATGACCGTGTAGCATTGATACCCTGCACCACAACTACCCGTGCCACTTTTATAGGTTTGCCTGTAAAGTTTTTCATCAATGTCTGGGAAGCACCCGTATCACGCAAAAATTCTACTCCATGCTTGCAACTAGCCCAACTCACGCAGCCGCGCCCTCTATGGTCACAAAAAGTATTGCGGACAGGTGTCAAGCCTTCCGGACACTTCTTCACTGGCTGTGCTCCAGCCTCTGACCATTTACCCCGGGCAAACGCAGACGACTTCAAAGACACTCCAATGTTGCGAGCCAAAGACACGACTGCTGTAGGTAGCTTGCTAGGACAGGATCGTGCAAAATGCCCCTTCTTGTGACAATGAAAACACTCTAACTCCCCCTTGGGCTTCCCTTGAGGTGGGGAAGGGCCCTGACCTCTCTTATACGGGACGGTTTTAGGTTTGTGATCAAAATTGGTATCATTGCTCTTACTCTCGTAATTAACTTGTGCATCACTTACTCGGGGGGGAGGGGGGGGGGAGTGTTGCGCCCCTTGTTAACTGCATCGGACCATTGTGCAGACCCGCACCCACGAATCAGTGACATTCTCAGGTCAGCCATCTCAGCTGCCTTCTGTAGAGTTTTAGGGTGTTTCTCTTTGAGGTTCAGTCAGGTCGCCGCCTGTGCACTTGAAAAATTGCTCTAGAAGGACTAACTGATCAAGCTCCTCGAACGTCGTCACCTTCTCTGACCTCAGCCAATTTCTCAATGCATCAGACAGTTCCCGGGCATGTTCTAGAAAAGTGCACTCACGACCCTTCGTAACACCCCGGAACTTCAACCTATATGTCTCTGGTTGTAACTCGTACGCCCGCAGAACAGCTTCCTTCAGTACCTCATAATCGACGCAAGACTCCAAGGGCAACGCATCATATGCCTTGAGTCCTTTGCCAACCAACCTTGAGGAAACAAGGGCTGCCCACTTAACCTCGGGCCATTGGTGCTCCCGGCACTTCTTCTCAAAACGCAGGAAAAACTCGGTGACACCCGACTCGTCAAATGCAGGGACTAACTTAATAAGGTGCGATAAAGACTGCTCAAGATCTCTCTCTGCACAGTACTTCGTAGCCTCACCCTCTCGTATGGACTTTCTCTCCTCAGCCTGAATCTTCATCTTAGCCATCTCAAGCTGGAAAATCATATCTGGAGTTAAACCTTGAGGAGGAGGAGATGCAACAATTGGAGACCCACCCAGTGATAAACCACGCTGCCAGTGACTATCGGCCTGCGGGAACGTACCCGGCTCCGGAGCCCGAGGGGGCGCCATGGTAGGAGTCGAGTGGAATGGGGACTGGGCCGAAGGTGCCCCAGCTCCCGCTCCACCCGAAGCCCCACGCACCCCGCCGAGCACCCCGGCCACCAGGTCACCTCTCGACATGCTGCTAGTGCCCACATGCCCCATGACCGTGGCCAAACACTGGAGACCATACCGATCAATCCCCGACACCCGGTTAGCAGTAATAGGCATCTCCAGAAATTTCCTTGCATCCTCCTCACTAGTTACTACTCTAATGCCTTCTAATAAACCCAGCTGCTGCACCCCTGAGTCTGCTTCCCGTACTGTGTCCTCACTGTACATTGATCTGTCGTTCGACATAGTGTCCACCGAAAATTCTCAACGTTTATAAAAAAAAAGGAGTACCTAAACTCTCATGTAGCACTATTCTCCCAAAAAATGCTCGAAGACAACTCAAGTGCTATACTACGTTGCCAAAAGAAAATTCCATGTGTCCAAAATATTCCTCAAAAAACAAATGTCCAACAATTCTGCAATTCTTCCTTAGATACCAGGCAAGGGCACTATTTGTTATTACTGCAATAATCAACAAATGGGTCCCGGTTTCTACTAAAATAAGATACTAGGCAAGGTCGCCATTTGTTATGACGACTTGCTCATAAGATAAGATACTAGGCAAGGTTGCCATTTGTTATGATAACTTGCTCATAAGATAAGATACTAGGCAAGGTAGCCATTTGTTATGACCGGGGCTATGAATAAAACAAGGGCACTTAATGATTGGACTAGTAATATGACACTATGCAACAATGGTACGCTAGATCCAAACCCTCGAACTAATATGCCGGCGAACAAAACTGCATCATGAAGCTGGTTACAAAATACCTTTAATGTTAATTTTAGGCTTCAGGTACCTTCATTAGAATATTCAACTAGGGTTTAGGGGCCTTGATTTTTTTCTAAAATGTATTACAAATAATAAAACTCACTAACACATCATTGTAATGTTCTTAAGTCATATTAGGCTATGATGCCTTTTGAAGTATTGTCTAATTTTATTTGTCTTAACCCACAGAGCACCAGCTAATATATAATAAATGTACACTCTAGGACCAGCCGAAAATGGATTTTTGTTCCTAAAACAGCTTAATTAGGTGAGAAATGAAGGGGAGAAAAAACACTCACCTCTGTCATTTGGGGGCTCAGCCATCAGCTGGCGCCGGGCGCCTCTTCAAACCTCCCACGCCAGCATACCACAGCAGGGTGAGGCAGCATGGCTGATGTATGATGCCTTCACTTTTCGAGTGACGGTTCTTTACACCACCCGAGCATCATGTGTGCCTTCATAGCTCATACTATATTAGCAACATGTATCACAAAATGTCATTGTGAGTGAAGTTACAGTGTGATAAGTGCATAGATTCAAGTTTTACAAATGCCGACGAGTGGCAAGGCCCGCGCGTGTCCTGCTTACCATGGCGACCGGTGGCCATCTTGGCCCACGACGCACGCACGTACACAAGGCCAGCTGACTGACACCCGACTCCCCCTTCACTCACTTTCACTTTTATTTTGCCTCTCTCACGCACTCTGTTTATTGATTTTATACTTTATTGTATGTTTTATAGTTAGAATATGAGTTTTACATATTGTTTTATTCACTTTTGACTTAGGAATATGGGTTTTGACATTGTATTTTTAGGGGGGAGAGTGTGATGTGGTGGTAAAGGCAGGCGTGGGAAAGAACCACGCTGCACTTGTTGTTGTGAAGCAACATGACACCTCTCATCCTCAGCTTGTGTCTTCTGACCCCTACGATGGCCTGGTGGAACTTTGAGGAATGCCATGGGGTCTGAGTCATCCTCTTCCTCCTCTTCCCCACTTGGTGGGGAATCAACTATGTCATTGGGAGCAGTGGGGGTCCGGGGGAGCGATACACACTCTATTCCCTTTGTTCCAACATCGCGAGGCGACAAGGTAGGTCAGACACTCACGGAGTCAATGGGTCAACTGGCTTCCCCCGTCCTCCTGCGCGTCCCTCTCCCCACTCCCCACCGCGGCTGGATTTGGGGGTTGCCAAGTATTGCCACTGTTCGGCAACATCATAAGGTATATCCAAAACCCTCTAGCTACCATTGGACAAGAGTAAATAAGCTCGAAAGTGGCGGTGAGATAAGTGGGTAAACTGACTTTCCCCATCCGCCTGTACCCACCTGCGTGGATGGACTTGGGCGTTGCCGAGTACCGCCACTATTCGGCAACATCATAAGGTATATCCCATACAAATTAGGCTCCTCTAGCTACCATAGGTGCCCAGTTGGTTAATAACGGCGGTTAAGATAACCTCGGTTTAACTAATTGTTGTTTACTTAAATGTTGCTTTCTTAATAGTTTGCAGGCTTTTATAATTCTTAAAATAATAATGCTACAACAGGTTGTAGTCGCCACCTCTGCATTGAGCTTCTCATCCCTAGTCCATCTGCAGCTCGGTTGGACCGGCTATCTCAATCCTACTTACTTTGGCTAGGGAGGTTGTCATCAGAGGAATATCCAGCTACTTCTCAGTGTATTCTGTAGTATCTTCACCCTTCTTGTGCAATGACATATGCATGCACTACGGACAGGTATTCGTAGGTCACTGGATAAATGGCTACAAGCTCATGGTTTGGGATAAAGCTGCAGGTTTTGGTTGTCACTACCTTCCGTAGTGCACTTCCAGGCTTTGCTCCTCTGCTTATGTCGCCATCTCGTTCAGGTTTACAGCATTGGAGCATTGGATCTGGGAAAAGGTCAACCGGTCCTATCCTCGTGTTGTTCTCTGGTGGCCGCATGTGTTCTGGCATGTTGGCGCAAGCTTTTAAATCTGGCACCTTCTGTGGCACTCTGCGGCACTGATTGACTGGTGTTTTGAGGATGCCAGTGTTCTTTTTCCCCTTCTTTCTCCTCAACTTTGTTCATGTTTACAATAGTTTTTCTGTAATAACATCTGGGCAGGGCATATCTTTGTCGAGTTTCATAGCAGGGAAGCTGCCAGTTATTGAAATATCACATATTGAAGCTTTCCAACCAATGATTAGGATGCAGGTGCGTAACACTGGATATATCATAGTCCTGGGTAGTCTGTATGTAAATATTATTGTATTTGTAAGAATTTACCCAAGCAATTTTACTTCCAGACGTTTAAGCGTATGTACACAAGTCATGCACACAACGGCTGCTTTAGGTCACGGAATGAATTAGGCCGTAACTGAGAAGTGTAAATCGGTCATCATTTAAACACCTTCGAAAACCCCTCACTCTCTCCCATATGTAACCTTATATCTTAATTGATCCCTATTTAAGAGAGAGAGAGAGAGAAAAATACTTAGGCTACAGGGAATACTGGGATATAGGGAAAGGGTAAAAGTGTGAAAGATAGAAGAATATTTTGGAAGGGGACGAGGGGGAAGCTTTGCGTGGATTAGGACTAAGGAGGAGGAGATAATGGAGGAAGAGGAGGAGTGCTAGAGAAAGAAAAAATCGAGAGAAGCTAATAATATACAGACGATGTGATATACTATAACGTAAAATTAATATGCATAACAAAACAAACATGAACACATTGATTTTAGCATAAGGACCAGATACAAGTAGAACATAATTTAAATGGGCAAAATGACATTCCTAATAATAATAATAATACAAGTCAAATCAACTGCATAAATTTGAACAAAAAGAACAATATAATTATTGCATTGGTTAGTTTAATAGTATATAATCGATTACACTCGTCCACTCACCAACTCTGTAATCTCTCTCTTTTCGCCGCAATGTTGCATCTCTGTTTCTATTCTATCACTACTACAACAATCAATGTTCCTCAGAGCTTTCCCAGTGTATACCAGCTCCTCTATGTAGGGTACATAGTACCCGTCTTGCAACACAATCCCACCCCTACTCTCGGTCTTTCTTCTATTGAACTACTGAGCTCTGGAACTCTCTCCCAGAATCAGTCTTTCCCTCTTACTATGACTTAAGTTGCTTCAAACTCCGTGTGTCCATGCATTTTGGCTCGAACGTCCCTTGTTTTTTGTTTACCCTGTCACTTTTCAACTCTGGGGGAGGCACTCTATACAGGCAGTTCTACCTTTTGTCTCCCTCAATCACATAGGAACAAAACATATACATTATCTACCAATGAATCGATATATCTTATGTCATATATTATGTATTCCGAACTAATTAGTTCAGAAGGGAAGACCACAAATAAAACTTCACTAGCAGCCTTCTTTCTAACTTTTTCGTCAGTATACCCTTGCCTATTCGCTTTCCACCTCAATTTTGTATATCCTTAGAACTATTACTAATAATATTAATACTAATAATAATATAATTGCATAAACATAATGGCAATATTATTCATAGGACTCATAATTTTAATATGATTACAGTATAGGTAAAATAATTAAATCAATTACTATTATTTCTAATAATGTTTACATTATTACTTAAGTCATTGTAAAAAGAAGTATTTGTACTCAACTAGAGGTCAACAGAGCTGGACGTGGTGTGAGATCTCCCTATACAATTGACACAATTCATAAATTCTATGAGTGATGTAACGATCTAAGCTCTGCGATTTATGTGAGGGAAGAAACAATTTTGTAGAACAACCTTCACCATAGATTAAAATCCTCACAAAATAACGAAGAACGAAGAACGGGTGAAATTTGTAGAACTACGACGCAAAGCCAAACAGTTAATTAAGCAAAATAAAAAGACCCTGGAGTTACATGTTGCGAATCCAAGTAAAACAAACCCGAAACAATTCTATAGTTATATCAGAAAAAATAAAGTACCTGGATTTACTTCAACTGTTGGACCATTAGTTGATACAAATGGAGAATACACCATAGACGAAGTACAAATGAGTAATGCCCTCAATACCTGCTTTGCATCAGTTTTTACAACAGAAGACTTCTTTGATATCCATACAGCATCGCCGATTCAGGTTGATAATTCTGATGTTCTAAGCAATATCATCATTACAAAGAGAGAACTATTGACATTTTTAGATAAACTCCAGGAAATAAATAGCCCGGACCTGATTTAATCTCACCTAGGGTTCTAAAGGAAGCTAAGGATGAGCTCTCCAAACCACTGACATTGCTATTCAGTAAATCCTTGCAGTCTGGAACTATGCCTGATCAGTGGAAGCTAGCCAACGTAACACCGATAATAAAACAAAGGCAGCAAATCCCTACCAAGTAACTATCGTCCAATTAGCTTAACCTCAGTTGTATGTAAAATGCTAGAAACACTCATAAGACACAGACTCGTAAATCACTTAGAGGAAAATAACATACTTAAATGATACACAACACGGCTTTCGTAACAAACGCTCCTCCTTAACAAACCTCTTAGACTTCAGTCACGATATCCTAAACCTCTATGATGAGAGTAAAGCTGTAGATATTATATACCTTAATTTTCAAAAAGGCCTTTGACAAAGTTCCCCACAAACATTTACTGCTAAAACTAAAAGCGCGTGGAATACAAGACAGTGTGTTGAAATGGATAGAACATTGGCTCAGCAACAGAAAGCAAAGAGTAGTCATAAACGGTAAGGCATCTAAATGGACTAATGTAAGTAGCGAGGTACCCCAGGGATCGGTACTAGGACCAATTATCTTTCTAATATACATCAACGACATAGATGAGGGTCTCACCTGTACAATCTCAAAGTTTGCTGACAATACAAAAATTGCAAATAGCGTACTCTCAAAAGAAAAAGTTGATGATATGCAACACAATCTAGATAAGTTGTCATGTTGGGCCCAAATTTGGCAAATGAGTTTCAATGTGGGTGAATGTAAAGTACTACATATTGGATACCGAAATGAGAAATCAAACTATTCGATGAATGGCACTCAGCTTAAGAGTGTAGACGGAGAAACCGATCTGGGAGTAACAATATCGAGTAACCTAAAACCGAGTCAACAATGTTCAGAAGTTGTTAAGAAGGCAAACAAAATAATTGGCTGTATAGGCAGGTCATTTGAGCATAAATCCAAAGAAGTTATCCAAACTCTTTACAATTCCTTAGTCCGCCGTCTTCTGGAATACTGCGTTCAATCCTGGTGCCCTTATTACCAAAAATATATAGACAAGCTAGAAAGAGGTCAACGTAGAGTTACCAAAATGATACTTAGCCTAAAGAACAAACCATACAAGGAGCGTCTTAGAAAATTAAATCTATTTCCTTTAACCCAGCATAGATTATGAGGCGACTAAATTCAGCTGATCAAAATCATCAAAGGCATCGACAATATGAACTGTAGTAAGTACTTCACTATCGACCAGTCTAACTACACGCGAGGAAACGGTTGCAAAATTATTGGTAAATCTTATAACTCACACGAATCTAAGAATTTCTTCTTCCATCGTGTTGTCAACATGTGGAATGGGTTTCCCTGAGACGTTATAGACTACAGCACCGTTGATTCTTTTAAACTTCGTCTAGACAAATATCTTGCATCAAACCCGCGACTGGCTGGGTTTGTAAATGAATAACTTTATTTTATTCCCCCTCAGATTCATCAAGGATTATTGCGTATATATGTTACTAACCCATTTGTCCCCTACTAACTTCCTATTCATTCCTATTCCTATTCATGCCACATACATTAGTTCCAGGGCAATAGTTCCCTTTCCAATTTTCCCTTACCCACTCTAAACCCCTGTTTGGACACTTGATCCCCAGTGTTCTGGAGGACAAGCAGCCAAGAGGGGACACTAGCCTTGTTGTTGCTTGAATTCCTTTGTACTCCTTTGTATCATTGTCAACAAGGATGGACCGAGCCACGCCAATTGGATTAAGGGGGATGGATTTAACCAGGCCAGCGGGAATAGCATGAAGCACAGCGAAGGGGATGAACCATACAATACTAACGGAGATGGACCATATCGCGGTCCTACGCAGCAGAATATCACTCGGCTACAACAGGGACATACTGCCTTATGGCAACGGATATTCAAATTATTCATCTGCGAAGATCTAACTATGTATAGAGCCAAACCTGTTCTTTGAATCACCCAAAACTCTTTCATCCATAGTAAATGCTCTGAACTTTGCAACTCTAGCTCTTCCCAAGCATTCTGACATCTAGCCAAATACCTCTTCAACAATTTTACTTCCTGTCTGTCCCTCCTTATGTCCACTCCAACGGAAAGACTGTCACTTTTTCCTCTGATAAAGATGAACTATTCACTCAAACTATCACTATAAACTTCACCTAGATCAATCCTGTGCTATGCCTCCATCTCCAACCTCCTCTTTCCTACTTATGCGCAATTTAAATATCTTCTAAGGATGTACTCTCTGCCCTCTCTGGGCTTAATACTAAGAAGGCGTACAAACCAGGTGTCATTCCTGTTGTACTAACAAACTGTGCTTCTGTGCTGACCTATTACATCTTCCTTCTTGCTGGAAATTTGCTCTCATTCAACCTGTCATAAGAAGGGTGACCGTTCTCAACCCTTCAACTAATATGTAATTGCTTGAATTTTTTGCATCTCTAAAGTTTTGTATTCTATTCATATTTCAAAATGTCTTGGCATTTGTTTTCTCATAGTTTACCTTCAGATCGCCAGTATGGCTTCCTTAAGGGCTGCTGTACTGGTGATGTCCTTATATATCTTACTAATTCTTGGCTGTCCTCCTTTCGGGTCTTTGATGAGACCTTTGCTATTGCACTAGACGTATCAAAAGTCTGTGATAGTCTCACAAAAGTCTTTAATTTATAAACTACCTTAATTCCTTCAGTTTCTATCCCTCTATCTGTGCCGTTATCTCAAATTTCCTTTCCGACCGTTCCATAGCTGTGGTTGTGGACGACCATCGCTCATTTCATCATCCTATTAACTCTGGTGTTCCTAAGGGTTCAGTCCTGTCTCCAGTTCTCCTTTTTAATATTCATAAAAGAGCCCTATCCACCCATATGCAGATGATTTTACCTTCCTTTATTCAACTAGCTATCCACAACGGCCCACCACTCAATTACTCCAAAACTAACTTGCTTAGGCCATAGCATGCCTATCTTCTGTTATATCAATTATTTCCGATAGGGGCAGAGCAAATCTTCTTACTTTCATAGATTCTCAAACCTCCTATTATCTCCATCTATCTACTCATCATACTCTTCCACATGGCTATCCCTTACTCTTCAACAATATACAAATCAACCCTTCACCTTCTCTCAATATTATTGGTGTATCACTCCGATTGATAGAGTTCCGGTTAAATTACGTTTCAAGTTGCTATCACACTTTAAATAATCTGGGGAATAGACATTGATGAGTTGTTCGGTTGTTGAGTTGTTGTGATAACACAATACACAATCAAATACATATTTCCTCAAAACACAAAAACCTTGTCAAGAAACAAGTTGTTGCAAACAAATAATATTAATATCCACGAATAATCACAGTACCAATACTAAAAAAAAAATAAGTAACGCAGGAAATCCCAATCGGATCTTTAACTTAGCTAGGCGAGTTAAGGAGTAAAGTAGAGATGTTGTAGGAGAACAGTGTGTCATAAATGATAGTGGGACAATTTGTTATGCTGACAAAGAAATCAGTGATGCTTGGAATAAACACTACCAACAATTACTCAACGTGGAGTTTGATTGGAATATAGAGCAGCTTAGTAACGAAAAGCCAATACTTGCCCCCCCCCTCCCCCCCCCCCCTTTTTGTTGTATAGCGCCAGCCCTTCTAATCAGTGCAATAATTAAAATTAAGGATGGAAAAGCTGCAGGGTGCTCTGGCATTGTTACTGAGATGATAAAAAACCTCAGGTAACACAGAAGTGAGACTGGTCATTGAGCTAATAAACTCCCATCATTAGAGAGGAGAGAACCCCTGATGAATGGCATACAATTGTAATAGTAACATATATATGGGTAAGGGGCATTAGTTGGATAGGGGAACTTATAGGGGCCATAATGCTTGATCATGTCATGAAGGTTGGTGAGAATGTCTTTGAAAGCATGATCAATGAAAGCATCTATATTGACGTAGTGTGCAGTTCGATTTTATGCCAGGACGTGGTACAGTCGATGCTATCTTCATAGTCAAGCAACTGCAGGAAAGATATTGACTAAAAGATAGGGATCTGTACCTTCTTTGTAGACCTGGAGAAGGCCTGTAATAGGCTGTCTAGAAATGTTGTACAGTAAGTTAGGAGAAAACTTTGCATAGAGGAGTGGTTGGTGTGTGCGATAATGAAGATGTACGAGGACTCATGAACGGCAGTGAGGGTGAAAGTTTTACTGAGAGGGGATTTCACAGTGCGAGTTGTAGTCCACTAGGGCTCTGTGTTAAGCCCCTTCCTCTTTGTTATGGTTCTGGAGGCATTATCTAGAGTTTTGGGACTAGTCATTAGTAGACTGTTTTGTTGCTTGCTAAACAATTATACATACATTTACAGACTTCCACAAAACACTATATCATGTCACGAAACTAGTACAATTAACATGACTTTCTACTATTGAACACATCATTAAACACGAAAAATAAACATACTTGTTTTCCAAGCTGCTCCCAAGTTACTGTTTTTCTCCGTAGCTACTCGCAGGCCGCCTTGGGTGGGCCGTGACCTTGAAAGGTTGCATTACGATTGTAATTTTGTCCATGCGGGATATTTCTGTCCCCTATGTTCGGTCCTATGTGAACATATTTTCCGTTTCAGTGAACAAAAGTTGTGATGAAATTACTGAGATGAGGCGCAAACTTCTCAAACACTTTGTGACACTCTATATTTAACCGTAGTTACCGTGTGGTCTGATTCCATAATGTGGGTGGTCGCAACGTTTCTATTGGGCTGCACATTGACAGGATGCGCGCCAAAGCAATACTAATGAGATTGGATGAGCTTGAATGTGTCACAATATTCAAGAAAGTGTCTCATAGTGTGGCTACAGGGTGACCGAATTATTCGGAGCACAACACGAAAATGTAGAATATGTTTGAAATTTCCCTGGTGTTTGCCACAGTGTATTCAGATGCTCTGAGGCACATAGAGAAGTATCCCAAACATGTCAAATTTGAATGCTGACTTGCCACGAACCTAATGTTGTGGCAATCCGGCACGTGAGTTCTTATGTGTATGGGATTTTTCACAAACAGGGTTGATTTATTAGAGGATTATTATTTTATTTTCGTTGTTGTTATTGTCGGTCTCAATTAGCCGAAAGAGATAACGAAAGAGAAGTCTCTGGTAGAGAGAGAGAGAGCGGGTGAGGGTATGGTTCATATCCAATATAACTATACATATAATTTGTAAAGTCGCCCATATAAAAGTCACTAATGAAATATAGTTGCCACTGTATTAATATTGCTGCTATATTTACATTTAAATGTCCACTGTATATTCTTATACCGGGACTAAAAAATGAATTAATATGTTTTGGTTCGACAGCATACTCATTACGCCAAAACCTAAAATTTGGAATACGTATTTACAGTATATAGAATGCAATACTGTATTAGAATACCGTATTTCCTAATAAATGTCGCCGTTACATTAAAGTTGTTACGGCGTAAACGTAACCATTCCATTAAAGTCACTACTGTACTGAATTCGACACTGCTTACAGTCAACACGTGTTGCAATTGCATAAACGAGGCCACTGTATTGAAATCATAACTTTATATATGTCGCTACTTCATGAAAGTAATTACTGCAAATATTCGAGACTGCACAACAGTACATGCTGCACCAATGTTGCCACTGCGTTAAATATGCAACTGTATTTACATTTATATAAAAATTAACTAATTACAAGTGCCACTGTATATACTCGCCATTACAATGAAGTTGGCACAGCATTAAATTCAACAATCAATTACAGTCACCACTGTATTAAAGTAGTTATTACATGAACGTCGACGGCATTTATTTTAACCATTACATTAACCCTCCTGGCCCGGGCAGGCTCTCAAAATGACAGGGTGGGCTACCCGGGCGATCTGGCCGAAAAACGTCTAGGCCTAGGCTACCATATTTTTGTTTAGTTTAACTGCTAGAAATTTCCCACGCATCTATAAATGTAGTGCGGTTTCCAATCTGTAGACTGGCGTTGAGTAGAGCTCTCTATGTCAACTGGTTCAGTTGTGATGACGATTTCAGTGGAGAGCACTTGCAGGCGATGTTAGCAATATGACGATCTTTTCACTACTGAAACAACGACATACAGACATACAATAACAAACGAGTCTTCTCTTTCTTGTTTTCGGAGGTGCGGTGACGTAACGATCGGCTTTGTTTACATGCGTCGGACGCACAGCGTTCAGACCAAGCTGAATAGGCTTTCAAGCTTACAGATTTTAAAATGACACCCGGGCTCCTGCCCTTAGTTCGTGGTGTCATTTTAAAATGACAACCGGGCCAGGAGGGTTAATTTCACCACAACCTTAAAGTCGCCACTGCAGAATGATCACCATTTTACTCTACATAAGTTGGCACTGTACTAACCTTTTTGCATACAAACACGCGATTTGCTAATTTTCTGGAATACTAAAAGCCTTTGGGACTATCAGGGGTGTTTTGAAATATTTAGTTTAGTCACTTCAACGTTTGCAGTTATCTTTGAACAGACTTGGCAACAAAATATTTTGAAAACTAATTGTATTCCTGAATATTTAATTGCAACCCCCATTGCATGACATGGTTAAAGACTCTACATTAATTAAGTAGTCATTATAAAAGTTGGCATTACATTAGTCAACAATGTATAAAAGTCGCCTCTCCATTAAATTCACCATTATATTAACAATATAATTATCAAACTCACAAATGTATCACAGTCGCCATACTACATTAAAATCGCCATTTCATTTAAACCGCCACTATATTAAAGTCTATTCTTGAGATGAAGCACACAACTTGGGATCAGCCAGAGAACCTAATGTTTATCTTCAGTCGGGGAAAAGTTTTGATGGTCAGGGATATATATATTTTTTACTGAGAGAGAGAGAGAGAGAGAGAGAGAGAGAGAGAGAGAGAGAGAGAGAGAATGTGTTTGTTTGTTTGCGTGTGTGAATGTGTGTCCGTAAGCATGTTGCAGAGTTCCATGGATACCGAGACCACATACATTGCAGTCGTCGCTAAGCAGTCCTGCCTTAAATCCAAACAAATAGAACAGTAATATACGAAGTTGAAAATAAGAACAGTAAACATAATTTGATAAAACCTCAGCAGCAAGTCTACTGGGAAATTTATAATAACTACAAAGGAATACAAAGGATGGCAAGCAACAACATACATAATGGTCCTTACTAAGCTCCTTGTAAAAAAATAGAACAGAAAAATACCACAGACTTCAACTGATGGGCTTCAGCTTCAGAAAGACAGTGGCCAGAAAATAAAATTGTACCAATAATTTAAGATACTGAAACGGTCACATTACTCGGGCACAATTGTAATCACTCGGAGCTGAGTCGGAGGTTCATGGCAAGATATTTGTATCGGCGATATTTGAATGTCTGGACTGTATGGCCCTCTACATCACTTCTAGGCAATTTATTCCATCATTTGAAAACTATGTTGAAAAAGAAGTGCTTCGCTTCATGGGACTGAAATGTCTTTCCGACAATGTTTTTATTTCTTGTGTAATTTGAGTTATCTAGTGTGAAGTTCTTACTTGCATCAATGTTGTCATGATCTTTGATAATTCAAAACACTTGAGTTAGGTCCCCTCTTATTCTGCGTTTGTTCAAGTTAAATAGGTTAACTCTTTTAGTCGTTCCTCATACGGTATATTTTTTAGTCGAGGAATCATTTGTTACTCTCCGTTGTACTCTCTCAAGTTTTTCAATTTCCTTCATATACTGTAGTATGGTGACCAAAACTGGACATAATATTCCAAATGCTGACAAACCAATGAATCATATAGAGTGAGCAAAACGTTTTCGGATTTATATGCAAAAGATCTCCCAATGAAGCCACTAATTTAATTTGCCTTTTTTAACAACTTCAGCGACTTGTTGGGCAGGTTTTTAATCGCTTGTTATAGTTACTCCAAGGTCCATTTCTTTATTTACATTCCGCAGTTGAATTATGTTAATCGAATATATTGCGCTTTCATTTTTACTGCCGATGTGGAGCACTTTGCATTTATCTATATTGAAATTAATTTACCATGTCTGAGCCCAGTTTGATAGCTTGTCTAGATCATTCTGAATTTCTTGTATGTGCGATGGCGAGTTTACTTTGTTTACTTTGTGTTGTGTCAGTCAGTCCCGGCAGTCCCCTGCAGTATTGAGCAGGAGCTGGTCGTCTTGGGTCACCCCCTTGCCATCAGCAACCCCTGTTCAGTACCAAGATAGTGAAGTTGGAACTGCGCACCTCCCTCGGCACTCTAAACTCTTCTATGCGCAGGTTTTCTCTTCCTGCTTTGCAGGAAGGGAACGTCATCATCGGACTACGATGGACTACCATAAGCAAGTGTCATCAGCGAATTTGGAGATTCTGCATGATAGCCCATCATCAATATCATGAATGTATATAAGAAATAAAATTGGACCGATAACTGAGCCTTGTGGTACACCGCTTGTAACATTTATCCAATTAGAGGCTCTGCCATTAATTACTACTCGTTGCTTTCGCTCGCTTAGCCATTCCTGAATCCAATGAATAACAAACCCATGAATACCGTGAGATTTAAGTTTGACTATCAGTCTGTTGTGAGGCACTTTATCAAATGTTTTTTTTTTTAAATCAAGGAAAACGATGTCTAACTGCTTTATCTTCGTCATATACAATTACTATATTGTGGAAAAAATCAAGAAGGTTTATTAGACAAGAGCACTTACTTCGGAAACCATGTTGCGAGTCCTTTATAAGGTTGTTAGTTTATAAATGGTATACAATTATAATTCGGACTATTGTTTCGAGCAGCTTGCATATAATTGAGGTGAGGCTTTTTGGGCGATAGTTGCCAGGCAGTGCTTTATATATGTTATTTTGTTAAATGAGCATTCTGTGCAAATCTGGCTGGCACACCTGAGTAAATGCCGCCATATGATTGGTCAACGGGATAACTCCTTCAATCATAATAACCAGTTCATAGTCATAAACATTATTATTGACTTTATAATTATTATGTGATATATTTTGCAGAAATGATCATTACATACAGAAGGTTTGCTATTGTATGTTAGCTTAGTTTCTAATATTAACCCCTTCTGTACCGGAGACGTCTTTGCAATCTTATTCTAGCTTTATTTAGACAATTTTGGGCAGTTTAAGAAGCATATGTGGCAGTAAAAAAAGGTTAAGCGAGATAGTTCTAAGCCTGTTAATTACTGGAGGCGCTTTGTATACTGAATACAATCGTCTTATAGTAACCAGAATACAATTAAACAGACGTTGCGGTAAAGAAGCTGTTAATCATCAATATTGTTATTGCCATTTTTTTTTTTTTTTTTTTTTTTTTTCTATATTCCAACTTACTCCCTCTCGGGCATAGGCTGAGAGCCTTAACATTCACCGCTTTACAATGAGCAGTGAAGCCCGTGAGGTCTTGTTCCAGTCTAGGGAGTGAGACATGTGAAGCACGTAGAGTACAACGAGCACCTGCCATCTTGCCTTCACATGAGGCAAGGTGCTCACTCATGGCCCGAAGTGACCCCATCTCTGAAGACACCTCGTTCCCGTGCTTCACTGTCTCACCCCCTACACTCGGACTCTCACTCTTACACACACACACAACGCCACCTGCTATTTAATCAGGGAACAATGAGGGTATTATATTAGCGTTTCGGTGGGCTTTGTGGTAATGCACTGATACTAGGTACAGCACAAATTCCATCCCAATACTATCTTCCCATTGATACATCGGGATTTGAACCCGGGACCTTTGGATTACCAGGCCAGTGGCAAGACCACTCCGCCACACCTCCCCAAACAAAAGGGTCAAGAGTTTTATCTGCAATGAATCTGGGATTATATATCAAACCTATCTAAACAAATCCTCGTAATTTTCTGTAACTCCAAGACAGCCAAATTATTTCCACTCCTTGGTTGTACAATTAGTTTGATTAAAACATAACATTGGTGAAAAATGATTCAGAGAAGGTTTGGATTCATGGCCAATAAAATCATGTTGGAGATTTGGCGGGATATATAAATTGCCTGCTCGGGTTTATGTTCTGCCGTAGCTGATTGTTATTATCATCCAGGGGAATATATTAAGGGCGGTCACCGGCTTTGTTTTTATCTTTCTCTCCTGTTCTCTCTTTCCCTGGCTTGTATCAATTCGGCCCCATTCAGCCAACTGTTTTAAGACGTTAATCCCCATTCAGGTGGCCATTTCTTCCTGGCGAGCGTTAGCGAGCCAGCATTGTAAGGATATATTTAGCTTGCTGTCTAAACAAAATTTATATACTGGCTCGCTACCACTCGCCAGGATAATGTTGACACCTGGATGGAGGTAAAAGTCTTAAAACCGTAGGCGGAATAGGGTCGATTGGATACAAGCCAAAGAGAGAGGGAGAGTAAGAGAAAAAGAGCGTGGTGGGCTCCCTTAAACTAAGCTGGAGTGCAGGACTGGCAGGCAGAGCGAAACTACACAATAATATAATTATCATGGTTGGCGACGAAAGAATATTCAGATATTAATGGATGGTAATAACATTATGTAATGCAACAAATAGGCTATATGGATAGGAAACATACTGTTGTTGAATAGATACGTATGCAATCATCATCATTAAGAGTAATAGCAGTATCGTATACACTGTATATATATATATATATATATATACTGTGTATATATATATATATATATATATATATATATATACCCGTCTTGCAACTCAATCCCACCCCTACTCTGTGCAACTCTCCAACCCAAGAGTGAAACGTTACTCTCAAACTTTCTTCTACTCAACAGCTGAGCTCTGGAACTCTCTCCCAGAATCAGTCTTTCCCTCTTCCTATGACTTAAATTGCTTCAAACTCCGTGTGTCCAGGCATTTTGGCTCGAACGTCCCTTGATTTTGGCCCTGTCACTCTTTCAACTATGGGGGAGGCACTCGCTATAGGCAGTTATGCCTTTTGCCTCCCTCAATCACATAGAAAAAACAAAATACAACACAAAAAAGTATATCTCACAACTACAAGTGAAAAAAATAAGTTTATATACTCCCATCCGAGATCGAACTTCCGACATTTAGAACGAGTGTCTAAACATTTAATCCACTACGCCACATTCTCCAAGTAGGATTTCCCTTCTCCTTAATGTAAATAGGAAAAGGTTAAAATTCCTTTATCACACCGTGGTATAATGGATTAAAAGCTTGGACACTCGTTCTGAATATCGGAGGTTCGATTACGGGTGGCAGTATATGTAAATAAATGAATAAATATATATATTGTTACGAGGGGAGCCGGGGCAACCTGATGCTTAACTAGCCTAGCCAACAGCACCGTACTACCCTCCAACAGACATGCTCTTAATATCTGACTCAAACACCAAGACACGCAGGTTCTCTAGGAAAAATGGATATCTTCCTCTTGGCGCTATAAACACCTTAAGAGCGGGTGGTGGAGTATATTTGCCGTGCCGCCCAGCGTTTTTTTACCATAAATGGGGTTGTTTCCGTGCTCTTTTTCATGCATAATAATGCCAAAGTGAAATACACGTATGTATTTCTGAAAGGGCATAAATTGAGGTTTCCAATGACACCCGAACGATCCTTCTACGATCACTGGTTGTCTTGCAACGATCGTGCAACCGAAGGGCAAAATCGCTAAAATACGGTAATTTTGTTACATAATTACGTGTGTAGCGAGTGAGAGAGGGTGGAGTAGAGTGGAGTAAATGCCCACGACGGTTGTGGCGAGCGGTCATGAGGTAACCTATGCTCCTCCCACCGCTCGGCTCTCTCTCAGAGCCAATATTGCGCCAAAATTGCACACAGACTTAAGTCGGGCCCCGCCACATTGTCCAGCTTTTAAATACGGACTTAAGTCGGTCCCCGCTAAAGAAGGGTTAAAGCAGCAAAACGGAGACACAAAAATATCTATTGTCCCCGAGTCTGGTAGATAATACGTATAGTATTTAAGAGTGCTTCTATTCTAGACTGCACCTAACTGAGGAAACATAACACTGCCAGACTTCCAGACACTTCATATTATGCCCAATCGCTTAGGAATTAGGAATAATATGAAGCAGAAACATGGGGAAAGTCTCAGCACTATCCTAACACAGGAAACACAATAATTGGTATTCCAGTAGGTTGTGGTAGGCTACTCATAGCAAACCCCAAACCACTGTGAATGCCAACTTCAATAATAAAGACTACACACATACAGTATATTAACAATAAACAATGCAGCAAAATAATGGAAGAGAATTGGAAGAGAAACGGTATGAAGCTTATACTTAAGATTGCGAGATAAGAAGATGCAGTATTTCTAGTTAACAAATGCAGAAAGCTCCTGTATGCAAAATAATAGAGATAGAACAATATGTTATGGTTTAAATGACTCCCAGACTTGGTCTGTTACTACTCAATAGGGAACAATGAAAATATATGCGGTATCTAGGGAAACATTGAAGCAAGCCTGGGACAGACTCCATAGCAGGTGTGCTCTGTAAGGAGTCTGTAACTCGATTAAGCCTGGGTGGGGCCGTGGGAACCTTCTCAGGAGAGAGGTGAGAGCTCCAAGCGTCACCAGACTGCACAATTATACGAGGCAGTCGTGCTCTCATTAACACAACAAAAGTAATCATGTAAAACATAAGACAACATTGTGTAAACTTATGATAACGAAACAATTGCACCAAGGCTAAATAAACGGACTAATTATATTGCTATCAAAAATGGCAGCACAGACTGCAGGCGCCATCCTGCTAGCAACGAGGTAAGAAAGACAGAGGGATATCACGCGACTAGCCTCTCCCAAAGCCCCCTCAATATAACAAAGGCTTATGTAATTGTAACTCACTCACAAATGACACAGGCAACAAAACTCATTTGGGAGTGACAATATATATTTATATATTTATTTATTTATACAGTATATACTCCCACCCGTGATCGAACCTCCGACATTCAGAATGAGTGTCCAAGCTTTTAATCCATTATATATATATATATATAATATATATATATATATATATATATATATATATATACTATACATATTATATAATAATATAATTATTTATAGTAATAATACATCATTGTCAGTTTATTGTTCACTTGAAGCCGTGAGGTGGAAAATCTACAGAGTTATTCTTAACCTACAATGCTTAACTACGAGGTCACATGCAACCTTTGGCGACCGTGAGATGCCGAGTTCCCACCATAGTACATACGCAGATGCACTGATGAGAAGTACGTGTTGTGACGCCTCCCGGCGTTAGCAGAATGGTTGCGTGGGGCATTGCAGCTCGCTAGCGCTCGCCAGGATGGGGGGATGGGCTACAGTTGTCCTAGAATGATCTGCTTTATGTAATTAGTGTCGTGTTGCCACAGACAGTCTAGAAATGGTCTTTGTTTGGGTCTGTGACCGCGCCTTATATTTTATATTCGCTATAATATAAATGTTGCTTGTGTGGGAGGCGAGCGAGAGAGGGTGAGGGAGTACACCTGGCAGCGGGGTGAGCTATGACGTGGCTCGCTTGGGTGCTGACGGCGTTGGCGGCCGGGTGGTCAACTAGTCCCTTCCCGTCGCGGCATCGTGTTCTTTACCAGCTCAGAGCTTGCCTGACACGCGTATCGCCTACATCCTTTGCAATTCTGTCCCCCATACTCGCCACTTTGCATACTATTTCTCTCTCTCGACTTCTCCTTTCTCATTCTCTAATCTTTATTAAACTCAACATCCCTTCTGGTTTCAGCATAGACGTTCACCGTTGACCAGTCGTATTGTACGCGAAGCTCTCAGAGATTTCCATGTATTAGGTTAAGGAGGTATTAGACTTTATTAACTGAGCAGACACTGGTTAGAGATAAGCCCCATTATTATATGTATGCAGCATTATTATTCACTGCACTTTTGAGCCGAGGTTGTTGTTGAGTTGCACAACCCTAGTAGGCTGTTGCGTTGTGTCACAAAGCATTTCTTTAGTTATCGAGCATTACTACCTTTGCGCAGTCTTTATTATTCGCCTGCCTATTATTACTATATGTCCTAGTATTTATTGTGACCCGTATTCTGCATTATAATTGTTCAAGATTCTTTACGAACATCTTCCCAGCATCAGACTTATTTCAGAAGTTTCCAGTTGATGTTGCAGGACTAGCATTGCACTTTCTTTAATACAGGAGTGCCAGTTATTTGAGTATCTACCGTAACGTTAATTAATCACGTTAACTATCTTTTCTTTGTGTAACCTAATCGAGTAATCTTTTACTGTTTGAGAATAGGCTGTTTCATCGAGCGTCAGCCTAGTGTGTGTGCACCAGTTACCGAGTCATAGGATACCTCGTTGTCCAGGCACGACTCAGGGCGGTAATGGTGTTTTGTTTTCCAGTGTTTAAGGCAGGGGTTGGATCTAGTATTACCGTTGTTGCATTTTGCCATTATCTAGTCCAATGTTGAAGAGCCCTGTGTCTTTTGAGAACCTGGATCGTAACAGTGTAGACTATCACAGGCTAATAGTTAATCAGCTTGGCTAGGAAGGGATCATGATACAATCCTCTTCATCAGGATAGCTTAAATTAATCAACCTTTTGGATTCTGGGGGATTCGAACGCTCGACCTTGCAGCCAGCGGGCAGCGTCCTAGACCACTCGGTTAACCCAACCCGTGTTTGTGTGTGTGTGTGTGTGTGTTGTTCGTTTGTTTGTGTGTGTGAGTATGTATGTATGTATAATAAATCGATAGTCACATGAAACGAAACAAAAACAAAACTGAATATATATATAGTATTGTATAAAGGTCTTAAATTTGTTTTCCATGAAAGCGATCGGTGTGAAGCTATTAACAGATATGTTTCAAGGTTGGCAGGGTTTTCAGATTCATAAAAGTGGTAAATACTTTTATTCCGGGGATTTGTCAACACCCTTTGTTAGCAGTCGTTTGGTCGAATTTTTGTTCTGAGCCGAGTCACAATGATATTTAAATATCGATGAAAATATATATATATACTGTATATATATATATATATATATATATATATATATATATATATATTTTTTTTTTTATTTATTTTTTTTCTATATTCCAACTTAATTCCTCTCGGGCATAGGTTGAGAGCCTTAACATTCACCGCTTTACAATGAACAGTGAAGCCCGTGAGGTCTTGTTCCAGTCTAGGGAGTGAGACATGTGAAGCACGCAGAGTACAACGAGCACCTGCCATCTTGCCTTCACATGCGGCACGGTGCTCACTCCTGGCCCGAAACGACCCCATCTCTGAAGCCACCTCGTTCCCGTGCTTCACAGTCTCACCCCCTACACTCGGACTCTCACACTTACACACACACAACGCCACCTGTTGAGCAGATAACTCACCAGGCATTGCACCCCTATAGCATATTTTGAATATGGGAATATTCATACAGTGCTATTTAATCAGGGAACAATGAGGGTATTTTATTGACGTTTCGGTGGGCTTGCGGTAATGCACTGATACTAGGTACAGCACAAATTCCATCCCAATAATATCTTCCCATTGATACATCGGGATTTGAACCCGGAACCTTTGGATTACCAGTTCAGTGGCAAGACCACTCTATATATATATATATATATATATATATATATATATATATATATATATATTTACAGTATATATATATTCTTTTTTGTTTTGTTTTTTTGAGGGGGGGGGGGGGACTCAAGACAGAGCCAGAATAAGGAGAACACAACAGAAAACAATGAACACAAAAAACAAAATACAAATTCACAGACATCTAGGTCATCCAGGAGTAGACCCAGACACCAGGGTCACCAAGGTCCCTCCAGCACTATCCCGGCCCCCGACCACCCCGAGAGGTTACGATCCTGGCAGGCAGACCTGCAGCAGAGCGAAACCACAAGCCCGCCCACCACACTTCCAGGCGCACCCTTCATATAAACCGTCTCCCCGGGCCAGGCACCTGATGGACTATTATTTAGTCCAACTTGCGCCCGACCCCTTCCACCAAATGACCACGTGTTCACTCATCTATTCACAAGCATTCTCCATTCATTCCTGTTTAACATTGCGGCGAAGAGAGAGAGATCACAGAGAGTCTGTGAGTGGACGTGAGTGTTAATGAGATGAAAGGCTTTCTTTTCTACTTTGTCAAGAAGTGCTGTGCGAGAGAATCCTACTCACATGTGTGAACAATACTCAATACATGGACACACTGTGCCTTTGTACAGAGCAAGAAATTGTGCTGAGGTAAAAATTGAAATTTTTGATAGGTCAGAAGATGAGTGTTTCATGGCATCGTCTCGTGACTATTTGAGTGATTGCTTGCTGGGGGGTTCTGAAATACTAGTTGAATAGTGTAAGGTAGAGTAATCAGCATTTGAATGGATAGCACTGGAGGTACAGTTGAGAAGACCATTAATGAATATTTGAAAAAGAATTGGAGATAAGACAGGGCCCTGAGGAACACCGGAGTTGATAGCTTGAGGAAGTGACAGATGGCCATCCACAACCGCAGCTATGGAACAGCCAGGAAGGAAATTAGAGATAAAGGCACAAATTGATGGACAGAAACCAAAGGAGGGTAGTTTAGAAAATTGAGATTTGTGCCAGACTCTATTGAAGGCCTTCGATATGTAAAGCACAATAAAAATAGTTTCACCGAAATCCTGAAAGGAGGATGACCAAGAGTTAGTAAGATATGAATAAGAAATGAAAGAAGATCACCAGTAGAGCGTCCCCTATGGAAGCCATGCTGGCGATATGAAAGTAGATTATGGGAAGAGAGATGCTTAAGAAGTTTTGTAGTAAGAATAGTTTCCAAAGTTTTGGAGATGCAAGAAATAGAGCAATTGGACGATAGTTGGATGGTTGAGAGCGATCACCCTTCTTTGGGACAGGTTGAATGAGAGCAAACTTCCAGCTTGAAGAGAAGTCATTAGAGGAGAGACAGAGACGGAAGAGTTTGCCTAGGCAGGGAGTCAGCACGGAAGCACAGTTTTTGAGTACAACAGGAGGAACACCATCACGCCTTCTTAGTATTAAGCTAAGAGAGGGTAGAGAATATATCTTTAGAAGAGATTAGAATATTAGGCATAAGTAGGGGAGAGGTGGGTGGAGAGGGAGGACTAGCACCAAAATAATCCAAAGGTGGAGTTTTTAGCGAAAGTTTGGGCGAATAGTTCAGCTTTGTCAAAGGAAGAAATGACGGTAGTGCTGTCAGAGTGGAAAAGGAGAGGGAAAGACGAAGAAGACATTTTTTTGGAGGGATTTTTGACTAGATGCCAGAAAGTTTGAGGAGAGCCTTGAGTGTAATAGTTCAGAGAGAGGTAACCTGACCAAGATTCGAACCCCCTCACTCCAGATATATTTGGAAGAGTTAGGCACCGTAACCATTCGGCCGAGTGGTTACGGTGCCCAGCTCTTCCAAATATACCTGGAGTGAGTTGGTTCGAATCCTGGTAAGGATACCTCTTTCCCAACCTGTTCGACATTATCATTAGTTATTGGATAGTACAGTGCATTTATTATTGATGAAAGAGTGTTTGGTTAGTCGAAGAACAGATTTGGTTTGATTCCGGGCAGAAACATAGGAAGAATGAGATTCTTAAGTTTGAAGACGTCGGAACTGTTTGAATGCTTCATCCTTATTGCGGACAGCAGTAGAACAAGCGTGAGTAAACTAAGATTTGTTTGCTTTAGTCTGAGAGAAAGAAAATAGAATGCATGCCTTCATGCCCGAGAGGATTACCTCGGTAATGCGTTCAGCACTCTCCGAGGTTCCCCGGCCACGAACACAAAAATAATTCCATGGGAAATCAGAGAAGTACTGCCGGAGAGCCTCCCAGTCGGCAGCGCCAAAGTACAACAAGTGCCGCCGGCTGGAAGGATCGGCCCTAGCGGATGCCGTACTGGAGGGATAGGAGAGGTGACAGCGATAAGTTTACGGTTGGAGGAGCCCAAAGGATGGAAAAGATCGACAGTTAGAAGCTAGAAACAAGTCAAGAATGTTAGGCCGATCCCCGAAGCGATCCGGGATACGGGTGGGTTGCTGAACCAACTGCTCTAAACCATTTAGGATAGAAAAGATGTAGGCTTGTTCACCAGGTTGGTCAGTGGAATGAGAGAAGAGCCATTGACAGTGGTGAATGTTGAAATTTCCTAAGATGAAGATTTCTGAGAAAGGAGAGGTGGATATGATGTGTTCCACTTTAGAGTTTAGATAGTCAAAGACATTCAATTAAAATATTCAAATATATTTAGTTAGCCTTCAGATATACAATAAGTTCAGAATTTAAATACATGGAAGTCAACTGGCTAAGCCTTATGAGAGAAAACTCTCTTTAAGGCACCTTGATTTAACCCGAATCAATTTACATTTTTACATACATATAATATATACTCTTTCAATTCGCACCCATAAACTTACACTACATAAACATACTCAGCGCAAAAGTAACTTACAATTTGACGGATGTTTTAATATTTACTCAATACAAATTATTTGAGGGACATCTTAAAACTAGACAGGGAGGGTTTATCCAGAATATGCCGAGGCAGTGCATTCCAGACCTTTACACCATGATAATGAATCGATTTTTGAGATTGATTTGATGCCAATAATGGAATTTCTAAATCTCTTGTGTTTCTTAAGGTATATCTTTCATTTAAACGAAACTTAAATATATTTATGGGATTGTAATTATTAATGGCTTTATAAACAAAGATAGCAGTGCAATATATGTTTATATCTTCCCATTTTAAAAGCCTTAGAGATTTAAATAATTCATTTGTGTGATCATATTTTCTTTTGAAAGTGATTGTCCTAATAATTTTCTTTTGCGCTAGTTTGACTCTCTCTATCTTAGTTTTACCTACGGTTGCCCAAACTGTGTGACAGTATGAAAAGTAAGGGTACACCAAGGAGTAGTAAAGTTGTTTAAGTACTTCCGAAGGAAAGCAGTTTACGAGTTAGATATAATATACCACATTGTTTATTTATCTTGTTTGTTAATGTTAGTATATGTGATTGCCAAGTCAATTGCCTATCCACTACAACACCAAGAAATTTTATATTTTGCTCTTCTATAAACATTGAATTTTCTATTTTAATGGAATCTACATTTGGAGGAACATTCTGTTTTCTGTGATGAATAATATATTTTGTTTTGTCGATATTTAAGGTTAGCTTATTTGCGGTCATCCAACAATAGACATAATTTAGTTCATTATTCACTGATTGCACTAGAGTATTTAAATTGCTGTGACTGGCATAAATAGTTGTATCGTCTGCAAACATAATTGTTTTAAATAGTACATTTGTATTAATTAAATCATTCACATATATAATAAACAATAATGGGCCCAGTATGGACCCCTGTGGAACTCCAAAGGCAAAAGATTGTTCACTAGATTTAATATAATTATATTCTACATATTGTTTACGGTCCTTAACCCTTAACACCTTACGAGCGGCCTATGCGGTTTATTTATGTGTACCGCACAGCGGGGTGTTTTTAGCCAAAATAGGGCTGTTTACGTGATCATTTTCATGCCTAAATAAGACCCAGAACGTAAAACAAGTACCTATCCCTGAAAGGGCATAAACAGAGCTTTCGAATGACACCATAACGATCCTTGTATGATGGATAGTTTTCTTGCAATAACCGTGCAACGCGAGTGCAAAAAGCAGGTAATTCGGTACTTTCAGTACATAATTGAGTATGTAGCGAGTGAGAGAGGGTGGAGGGAGCTGAGATTTGTGTCAGTAGGTTCGCCGCGGTGGTCTGGAGCAGTCATACGCTCGCTAGTCTCCTGCCACCACTTGTCTCTCTCTCTCAGCCACATTACGTGCTGAAATTGCCACTAGAGTTATGTCGAGCGCCGCCACATAGTCCAGCTTTATTTAACTCGACTTATGTTGCTCGCCGCTAAATAAGGGTTAAAAAGCGGCTCACCACATAAGTCGTATTTAACCCTTCTTTAGCGGCCTATGCGGTTTATTTATGTGTACCGCCCAGCGGGGTGTTTTTAGCCAAAATAGGGCTGTTTACGTGATCATTTTCATGCCTAAATAAGACCCAGAACGTAAAACAAGTATCTATCCATGAAAGGGCATGAACAGAGCTTTCGAATGACACCATAACGATCCTTGTATGATGGATAGTTTTCTTGCAATAACCGTGCAACGCGAGTGCAAAAAGCAGGTAATTCGGTACTTTCCCCATATAATTGAGTATGTAGCGAGTGAGAGAGGGAGGAGGGAGCTGAGATTCGTGTCAGTAGGTTCGCCGCGGTGGTCTGGAGCAGTCATACGCTCGCTAGTCTCCTGCCACCACTTGTCTCTCTCTCTCAGCCACATTACGTGCTGAAATTGCCACTCGACCTATGTCGAGCGCCGCCACATAGTCCAGCTTTATTAAATACGACTTAAGTGGTGAGCCGCTTTTTAAGGGTTAATAAAGCTGGACTATGTGGCGGCGCTCGACATAGGTCGAGTGGCAATTTCAGCACGTAATGTTGCTGAGAGAGAGAGACAAGTGGTGGCAGGAGACTAGCGAGCGTATGACTGCTCCAGACCACCGCGGCGAACCTACTGACACGAATCTCAGCTCCCTCCTCCCTCTCTCACTCGCTACATACTGAATTATATGGGGAAAGTGGCTAATTACATGCTTTTTGCACTCGCGTTGCACGGTTATTGCAAGAAAACTATCCATCATACAAGGATCGTTATGGTGCCATTCGAAAGCTCTGTTTATGCCCTTTCAGGGATAGATACTTGTTTTACGTTCTGGGTCTTATTTAGGCATGAAAATGATCACGTAAACAGCCCTATTTTGGCTAAAAACACCCCGCTGGGCGGTACATATAAATAAACCGCATAGGCCGCTAAAGAAGGGTTAAGGTAAGATTCAAACCACCTGAATGTAGTATTTATTATACCATAATGTTTGAGTTTCTCTAATAGAATGTGGTTGTCAACTGTGTCAACGGCTTTTGACATATCTAAAAATACACTAATTGTAAACAGTCTATCATCAAAGGCTGCAAGTACGTCATTACTAAATTTTGTTAGCGCAGTTTCCGTTGATTTTCCACACCTAAATCCATACTGGGCATCAGAAATTATACGGTTCGATAAACAAAATTAATTTAGTCTATTATACATTAGTTTCTCTAATTGGGACATTGGGAAAGATAGGGGAAAGATAGAGTGCACAGAAGTATTTAGTATGAGAATAATATGATAGTTTGAGCCATAAAGTTGAGAATTCAGACGAGTCAAACTCGGGAACATGAGATAATTTATGCTTATGTTCCAATAGAGAGAGAGAGAGAGAGAGCGAGAGCGAGAGCGAGAGCGAGAGAGATGATTGTGCTGTACTCTCACGGTGGGTCTATCCGTGACACTTGATGAGGCTGCATGTTTTTAGCCATTGCATTTGGTTGAACCAAGCAACTAGGTATTGTTTTGTTTTGTTTCTAGTATGAATTTTCAAATATTATTCTGTAAATTACCCACTGTATCTATATTAACAAAACAGTCGACCATTAAGTTAAACATGTCAAATCAATCTCTACCCACACCCACTTAACACACACACACACACACGCTCTCGCTTTATCCCACACACTCAACACACACACGCTCTCGCATTATCCCACACATATACACACGCTATCGCTTTATCCCACACACTCAACACACACATACGCTCTCGCTTTATCCCACACACTCTACACACAAACACACACACACTCTCGCTTTATCCCACACACACACACACACACTCTCGCTTTATCCCACACACTCTACACACACACACGCTATCGCTTTATCCCACACACTCAACACACACACGCTCTCGCATTATCCCACACACATACACACACTCTCGCTTTATCCCACACACTCAACACACACACACACGCTCTCGCTTTATCCCACACACTCTACACACACACGCTCTCGCTTTATCCCACACACTCAACACACACACACGCTCTCGCTTTATCCCACACACTCTACACACACACATGCTCTCGCTTTATCCCACACACTCAACACACACACACACACGCTCTCGCTTTATCCCACACACTCTACACACACACGCTCTTGCTTTATCCCACACACTCCACACACACACACGCTCTCGCTTTATCCCACACACTCAACACACACACACGCTCTCGCTTTATCCCACACACTCTACACACACACGCTCTCGCTTTATCCCACACACTCAGCACACATACACACACACACACACATTCTCGCTTTATCCCACACACGCACTACAATCAGCCCACTCGACCATTTTACCAACGCTGCCTGTACTCCAAATTAAAGCGAGGACTCGTTATGAAGTTCGAGAGTAAAAGGGGTGAATTAATGCTTTCCCTAAAAAAACATTTTTACTGTATTATGTTTGTTTTACGAAATTAACGAATAACAATTAATACAACACCACAATATCGGATGAAAAACTGACACGTGCGATAAAACAAACAAATGTGTATGAATCTACTCTATATATAAACACTGTCCATGTACTGTACAGTAAATAATTATTAATAGCAAGATATAGTACAATATAATAGATGCCATGATGCGAAGTACACGGCAAGAATGGACTAAATTATCACAACAGTTACACATTGTTTAGCATATATACAGTAGGATTCAACAATTGAACAAAATTAATGGTTTCATAAAATATATACGAAATCCCTCACACTAATTCCCCTCACACAAAAAAACAAGTAAAACAAGTAGTAAAAACAACAACAATGAATTAGAACATAGTGTAAACAAATGCAAATAAATGCAAAAAAAGCCATGCTAATTGTGACCCCAATTTGGTTCAGTTTTGTTAATGCATATCATTAACTTTATTAAGTGTTCGTTGTGAGTTAAGCATTTATGTTTACACAACGTATTCTAAATTAAGGAATACCTTTGTATCCGGTCATAATTATTATTTGCGATGACCCGCGAGGGGCCTTGCGAGTCATACGATTATTATGCGAGGGTATACGATTGCTGTCCGACATGTCACGAATGTGCCAATTTATGGGTGTCGGCGATGAAAATTGTATGAAATCGCATAAGTGGGAAAGGGGCATTAGATGTATGACCAGCATTATTCCCTTGTCGTCTTTGCCCACTAGTTTCCAACTTTGACTTCTCCAAATCTGCCTGTATTCTCTTCTCCTCTGCCTGTATTCTCTTCTCCTCAATCTCTGTCTATCTCCATCTTCCTCAACTCAAGCTCTCTATCTTTCTGTCTCTCTCTCTGCCTGTATTCTCTTCTCCTCTATCTCCATTCTTTTGAGATAGGAGGAAACTGGGCGAAAGGGGGGACATTGTGCTGAGCAGCCACCGTATGAGTGGCATTGAAATGCTGGGGTGTGGCCAACGACACATGGGGGGAGGAAGGAGGATACTGAGAATTCCTAGCATAACTTGAAACAAATGTACTAGCCATAGGGGCTTGAACATAGCCCTGTGAAAATGAAGGGGCCGTACTGATAGGGTTAAATGCTGACGGTGGAGGCGTGGTGGCAGGAGCTGTGGTAATAGTAGGAGACTCCCTACATACAGTATCACCTTGCTCTGGAGTTGTTGCTCCACTCCGATCCCCAGTAGAATGGTAGCTAGCCTGACTGATAGGATGCTGTGGCTCATGCTGGAGGGTGCCATCATCCACGACACGAGTACTAGCTTCCTGAAGACCATTCTGCTGTGCAACTAGCTTAGACACCTCTTGAACTAACTCTGCCTTAGCCACACCACTGCACCTCCAATCATGCATCTCCAACACACGTTTAAATTCATCACTACTCCTGCCAGCAACCTCTCCTTGACTAGGTTGGGTTCTAATATACTGCCAAACGTCCTCCTTCCCCATGATATGACCAGGAATGTAATCAACATGCGACATCTTAGCAATAGTTGTGGACACGGGTTAATGAAATAAGAGTACTAGGTCCGTAGACTTTAAACTGCAAGAAAAATACCGAACAATCCAAATATTATGGCTTCACACCACAAGAACTCTATACTATCACACTATCCTAGGCGAGGTCGCCACTGTTAAGAGGGGAGCCGGGGCAACCCGATGCTTAACTAGCCTAGCCCACAGCACCGTACTACCCTGCAACAGACACGCTCTTAATATCTGACTCAAACACCAAGACACGCAGGTTCTCTAGGAAAAATGGTTATCTTCATCTTGGCGCTATTAAAGCAGCAAAAGGGAGACACAAAAGTATCTATTGTCCCCAACTCTGGTAGATAATGCGTATAGTATTTAAGAGTACTTCTATTCTAGACTGCACCTAACTGAGAAAACCATTATCACTGCCAGACTCCCAGACACTTCATAGTATGCCCAATCGCTTAGGAATTAGGAATACTATGAAGCAGAAACATGGGGAAAGTCTGAGCACTTTCCTAACACAGGAAACACAATAATTGGTATTCCAGTAGGTTGTGGTACGCTACTCATAGCAAACCCCAAACCACTGTGAATGCCAACTTCAATAATAAAGACTACACACATACAGTATATTAACAATAAACAATGCAGCAAAATAATGGAAGAGAATTGGAAGAGAAACGGTATGAAGCTTATACTTAAGATTGCGAGATAAGAAGATGCAGTATTTCTAGTTAACATATGCAGAAAACTCCTGTATGCAAAATAATAAAGATAGAACAATATGTTATTGTTTAAATGACTCCCAACTTGTTCTGTTACTACTCAATAGGGAACAATGAAAATATATGCGGTATCTAGGGAAACATTGAAGCAAGTCTGGACAGACTCCATAGCAGGTGTGCTCTGTAAGGGGTCTGTAACTCGAGTAAGCCTGGGTGGGGCCGTGGGAACCTTCTCAGTAGAGAGGTGAGAGCTCCAAGCGTCACCAGACTGCACAATTATACGAGGCAGTCGTGCTCTCATTAACACTACAAAGTAATCATGTAAAAATAAGACACCATTGTGTAAACTTATGATAACGAAACAATTGCACCAAGGCTAAATAAACTAACTAATTATATTGCTATCCAAAATGGCAGCACAGACTGCAGGCGCCATCCTGCTAGCAACGAGGTAAGAAAGACGGAAGGATATCACGTGGACTAGCCTCTCCCAAAGCTCCCTCAATATATCAAAGGCTTATATAATTGTAACTCACTCACAAATGACACAGACAACAACACTCATTTGGGAGTGACAATATATATATATATATATATTATATATATATATATATATATATATATATATACATATTATTTATTTATACAGTATATACTCCCACCCGTGATCGAACCTCAGACATTCAGAACGAGTGTCCAAGCTTTTAATCCATTACATATATATATATATATATACATATATATATATATATATATATAATATAATTATATGTATATATATATATATATATATATATATATATATATATATACTATACATATTGTATAATAATATAAATATTAATAGTAATAATAATTGTTAGTTTATTGTTCACTTGCAGCAGTGAGGTTGAAAATCTAGAGTTATTCTTACCCCAGGCACAGTACAATGCTTAACTACTAGGTAACATGCACCTTTGGCGACCGTGAGATGCCGAGTTCCCCACCATAGTACATACGCAGATGCACTGATGAGAAGTACGTGTAGACTAACACAGGCTAATAGCTAATCAGCTTGGTTAGGAAGGGATCACGATACAATGCTCTTGCTCAGGATGGCTTAAATTAATCAACATTTGGGATTCTGGGGGATTCGAACGCTCGGCCTTGCAGCCAGCGGGCAGCGTCCTAGACACTCGGTTAACCCAACCCGTGTTTGTGTGTGGTGTGTGTGTGTGTTCGTTTGTTTTGTGTGTGTGAGTATGTATGTATGTATAATAAAGCGATAGTCACATGAAACGCACCAAAAAGCAAACTAAATATATAGATAGTATTGTATAAAGGTCTTACATTTTTTTTCCATGAAAGCGATCGGTGTGAAGCTATTCAAGATATGTTTCAAGGTTGGCAGGGTTTTCAGATTCATAAAAGTGGTAAATACTTTTATATTCCGGGATTTGCCAACACCCTTTGATAGCAGTCGTTTGGTCGAATTTTGTTCTGAGCTGAGCATACAATGAAATTTAATATCGATGAAAATATATATATATATATAATATATATATATATATATATATATTTATATATATTATATATATATATTTACAGTATATATATATTTACAGTATATATATATTTTACAGTATATATATATTATTTTTTTGTTTTGTTTTTTTGAGGGGGGGGGGGGAATCAAGACAGAGCCAGAATAAGGAGAACACAACAGAAAACAATGAACACAAAAACAAAATACAAATTCACAGACTCTAGGTCATCCTGAGTATACCCAGACATTAGGGTCACCAAGGTCCCTCCAGCACTATCCCGGCCCCCGACCACCTGAGAGGTTGCGATCCTGCAGGCAGACATGCAGCAGAGCGAAACCACCAGCCGCCCACCACACTTCCAGGCGCACCCTTCATATAAACCGTCTCCCCGGCCAGGCGCCTGATGGACTATTATTTAGTCCAACTTGCGCCCGACCCCTTCCACCAAATGACCACGTGTTCACTCGTCTATTCACAAGCATTCTCCATTCATTCCTGTTTATTATATATATATATATATATATACAGTATATGAGGAAAAATAGGGAAATAATTACATTGGAGCGCCATATTTATTGTGAATTTTCAGAATGCTCAAACAGCCTTCATCAGGTAAAACATCATGATCTAAAATTAAAATTAAAAGTTTAACATGATATAGTCAAATGACCAATACTTATACAAATAAATGTAAAGTCAACTTAAAACGTTACCATAAGCTAAAATACTAAACATACAAAATCAAACTAAAAGGACTGAAGGCAACCAGGAAATGCAAGCATCTTAAAACCTAAAATAATACAAAGTGGAAACACACTAAAGAAATATTCACTATTCCTCACATCACAAATCTAATGTTAAACTATTTGAATTTACATTTTTATGATCATGATGTTGTTCTTGCTTGAGCAGGCCGAAAATTCACTGTCTCATCCCCTTGACTCGGACCCTCACTCTCAGAACGCCACCTATTGAGCAATGAACTCACTAGGCATTGTCCCCCTGTAGCATATTTTGAATATGGGAATATTCATACAGTGATATTTAATCAGGGAACAATGAGGGTATTTGTTGGCGTTTCGGTGGGCTTTGTGGTAATGCACTGATACTAGGTACAGCACAAATTCCATCCCAATTATATCTTCCCATTGACATATCGGGATTTGAACCCGGATCCATTGGATTACCATTCCAGTGGCAAGACCACTCCACCATGCCTCCCCTAATACTAGTGCTGAACCTTATTAATTATAATTTGGTTGCATGGCGGCGTGTTCATATTGAGGCTAAAAATGTTGCGTTAATCCACATTGTCAAACCCATTAAGTATTTTAAAAACTTCAATGAGCTGACCTCGAGTCTGCGTGTCTCCAACGAAAGAGATCAAGGGCTCTCAACCAGTCCTCATAGCTGAGTCTCCTAAGCGATGCAATAATCTTTGTAGCTTGTACTCTTTCTTTTATGGAATACAGACTGGTCTCCAGTGTTTGGAAGTACAAACGTTAATGACGCATAGGTTGGCTTCAGAACCATCATCACAAACATCCTAGACGAAATAGCTCCTCTGAAAGACATACGAATTAAAGCAAGGTCAGACCCATGGATCAACAATGACATACTACACCATCTGGAACACAGAGACAATCTGTTAAAAAGGCTAGCGAAACATAGACAGGATCAAGGTCTGAAGCATGAGTTCAACAGGGCCAGGGATAAACTAAGTAGGAAAATGAAACCAGCGAAAACTAATTATTTTCACAATAAGGCAGAGGAATATCAGAATAACCCAAAGAAACTATGGAGGCACCTAAAAACAACAGGCTACAGCAACAAGACAAGGGATTCGTCTAACACTAATATTGCTCTCACCATTAATGATCAGGTTTGCCACGATAAACGACAAATTTCAACCTACTTCAACTCCTCCTTCACTTCCATAGCAAACACACTTGCACAGAACCTACCTCAACCTCTCAATAAATACACGACAACAACGGCCACCTTTCGTAATTTCTACAGAGATAAAGAAATACACCCGAACACATTTTGATTGCAAAATGTTACACCAAAATACACTTTTGACGAGCTGTCTAACCTAAATGTACATAAAAGCACAGGACCAGACAAAATTCCTGCCAAATTTCCACGAGATGGAGCCATTGGTATAGCAGGCCCCCTATCCCACATTATCAACTTGTCAATTAACACCAACACTGTACCTGCTGAACTGAAGGAAGCTATTGTAACCCCTCTATTCAAGAAAGGAATTAAACTAGAAGTTGGCAACTACAGACCAGTTAGCATATTATGTATTGTATCTAAAATCCGTGAAAGTGCGGTATACACCCAAATTGAACACTACCTCAAACAAAATGATCTATTCTATAAGTTTCAATCAGGTTTCAGATGCATGTACTCGACAGACTCCTGTCTCATCCACTTAACGGATCACATTCGTAAAGAAATGTCTAAAGGTAACTACACCGGTATGGTTCTTCTTGATCTACAAAAAGCGTTTGACACAGTAGACCATGATATCCTATGTAATAAACTACAAGCAATGGGCATAGGCCATAGGGTCTGTGAACTGGTTTAAATCTTATCTTAGTGGTAGAACCCAAAGAGTCAAAATTGATGATAATATATCTGGTCCTATGCCAATTAACTGTGGGGTCCCGCAGGGAAGCATCCTTGGTCCCTTACTCTTTCTCTGTTATGTGAACGACATGGAACTGAGCGTCTCATGTAAATAATTACTGTATGCAGACGACAGCGTGCTTCTGGTTTCAGGAAAAGACCCAATAAGTATTGCCGCTTCACTTTCCAAAGAACTAGCATCATGTAGTGAATGGCTAGTGGACAATAGACTATCTCTTCACCTGGGCAAGACGGAAGCCATCTTATGTGGAACAAAACGCAAACTGAAAGACATTGTGGGCTTCTCGGTCAACTGTAATGATATTCCTATAACAACAGTGTCACAAGTTAAATATATCGGACTAAAACTGGACGCGAGTTTGTCAGGTGAAACAATTTTGGAATCTATCCTGAGTAAGTGTAGAGCACGTAAAAAATACCTGTATAGACAGGTGGGATGCTTGCCCGCGGCGACCAAAAAGACCCTCTGCCCAGCGCTTGTTCAATGTCATTTTGACTATTCTGTGTGTACTCTGCAACATCTAAATCAGCACAGCACAAACTTCAGGTCACTCAAATAAAATGGTTAGGTTCATGCTGAACCTAGGACCCAGATCACATGTTGGCCAGGAACAACTTCAGTCACTAGGTATGCTCAATGTCTCTGACAGGGCCAAACAAATCAGGCTCACTAATGACTTCAAAATTTTCTATGACAGAGCTCCAGAGTATCTAAAGAATGATTTTGTTAAAGCAAATGAGAGGAGTGGACATAATACAAGAAACAGGATGTTTAATTTTAAGGTCCCGAGAATCCAAGGACAGGGTAAGCAAACATTCTTCTTCACTGCCATCAAAGACTGGAACGACCTACCCCAGTCAGTCCGTGAAAAGAGAACACTGTATTCCTTCAGACGTAGCCTGAAGGAACACCTGAACCGGACAGCTGCGAGAAGGGAGCACCAAGAGAAATACTTTCTCTAAAATATCTATTTCTTTATCCTCCCGATTTCCCCAGCTAACCTAATCCCACAAGGACCCCAATGGAAATACGCCTAACGGCCTTATTGGGCTATCCTTAGTTGGAATTATGCAAGGCTGGTACAGGTCATATTTGTAACATACTATGTGGTACCAACTCTGTAAATTGCTAACTGAATAAATATTATTATTATTATTATTATTATTATTATTATTCTAGTTGCTCTTTATCTTTCCTGGGTGTTGGAGACCAGAATTGAACAGCATACTTCAGGAGAAGCCATATCACACTGTTGTAAAGTGTGAGGACTATTTCCTTATTTCGATACTTAAATTGCCTCTTAATATAACCCAATAATTTCTGAGCTTTCTTCTCTATTTCAATGCACTGCTAGGAAAACCTCAGGTCACTGCTAATCAGAACACCCAAATCCTTTTCCAAGTCAGTCACTTACAAAGGCATTCCCATTATTGAATAGCCTGACTTGGGGTTTGCTTGGCCGATATACATCACCTGGCACTTTAACAAACTAAGAGGCATATGCCATATCTCCGATCATTCACCCAGTCTATTAAGGTCCATCCTGAGCTGTTCAACCCCTTTGGGGTCTTTTACATTCATTCCAAGTGTTATGTCATCTGCAAACTTGGAGATCACATTCAACAGACCAATATCTATGTCATTGACATACATTATATGAAAAACAAAAGTGGGCCAAGGACAGATCCCTGTGGAACTCCAGAAGTGACTGTATTCCACTCAGAAGAAACACCAATGATTACCACTCATTGTTGTCTACCTGTTAGCCAACTTTCTATCCAATTTGTGACCTCTGTATTGATACCTAGCACACTCACTTTTGACATTTGCCTGCAATGAGGTACTTTGTCAAACGCTTTTTGAAAATCTAAGTAAAGGATGTCTATGGCGCTACTGTTGACATACTCACTCAGCATTTCATTGAAACATTCCAGCAAATTGGAAAGACATGATCGGTTTTGCCTGAATCCATGTTGGGAATCTATAATTAAATTGTGGATTTTTAAGTAGTCAACTACTTGTCTACTTGTATCCTTTCTAAGAGTTTTACTATGATAGAAGTCAAGCTAATTGGCCGATAATTATTGGGACACTCATGAACCCCTTTCTTAATGATTGCGGTCACATTGTCCAGTTTCCAGTCTTCAGGGACTCTCCATTTTCTAGTGATTTATAGAAGATGTCCACCAAGAAAGGTGCGATTTCATCTCGCACTTCTCGTACAATTCGGGGAAGAAAGATATATGAGCCGGATGACTTGAACCTATTTAACTTATCTATTCTTTTTGCTACCTCGTCTAGGGTATATCTAATTCTTCTAAGAACTTCACCCTCATGCACTAGCCCTAGGCTTGGCAGGTCACTGGTATTTTCCCTTGTGAATACCGAGGCAAAATAGTAATTTAGGGATTTAGCTATATCAGTGTCAGAAGTTTGAAGTTGGCCTGTTGGGTCCTTTAGACGTCCAATGCTACTTTTGAGTGGCTTCCTGCTGTTTCAATAGCTGAAATACTCTTTAGGACTCTCTTTGCAGACGGATGCAAGCCCTTTGCTCTTCATTCCGCTTTGCTTCCTATATAAGAGATTTAACTCTTCTACACATATTATTGAAAGAATCTAAATCTCTTTGGTCTTGACTTCTTTTGGCCTTTCTGTATGCAACCTTTCTCTTTCTAATTGCTGAAGCTATGTCCCTTGTGAACCATTTTGGTTGGGTTGAGCCGGATTTGGTAAGTTTAGTAGGAATTAATGCAGCTTGCCGATCCATCAATTGCTGTTTGAATGATCACCAAATCACATTTACATTCTCACCCTCAAGTCTGATCTGAGATAAGCTTCCCCGAAGGCCTTCAAAATGTGCACGACGGAAATATAGTTTTGCACTCTGAGGACTGGTGGGTCTGCTACTAAAGGTGCAAAGAGAGAACCTAACTAGATGGTGGTCACTACCTCCAAGTGATTCCCCAGCAGATAGGCTGGTCACACTTTTATCTCCAGTGGTGAACACAAGATCTAGTATATTGTTCCCTCTAGTTGGCTCGTTCACCCACTGGGTCAAAAAGTTATCTTTAGTAAAGTCCACAAAACGCCTACCTTCAGCAACAGCAGTTCTTGCTTCCCAGTTTACTAGGCAATTGAAGTCACCGAAGATCACACTGGTTTTATCCTCGATAACAGCACTCAGTCTTGTGTACAGAAGTTCATCCTTTTCAACATTTTGATGTGGAGGCCTGTACACCAGAAGAATCCTATAGATAGAGTTACCTAGATTTAGGTCTACTTCAAGCAGTTCATGTTCTGACCTGATCTTGCAGTCAATTGGGTTTAGGAAATCTCTGATGTACAAAAGAATTCCGCCCCCTTCCTGCATGGTTCGGTCTTTGTGGAACATTCTATATCCAGGTATTTCAAATTCCCCAACAAAATATCTGGTACCACTGTGAATCCAAGATTCAGTGATAGCCACTACATCGAAGCATTCTGTAGACAACAATGCCCGAAGTTCGGAGAATTACTTAATACTACGGTCTTTGTATAAGTAGTATTATACACATAGTATGCTACATAATGTAGATAATAGAGTAAATGTGTGGGTGCAAACAAATAAACACTTAACTAAAAACTACCATGATATGTTTAGCTATTCAAATCCAAGTACTGTACTCACTTGCAGGTCTTGCTCCTTAAGCGGTGTCACACGAACGATTTTTCCGGCAATTACTTCGGGCAATTGTGGTTTCGCATATTCTGCAATTATGTTATATATTATCCATTCTCTTAATATCGTATACATTCAGCTTAGTTGTCGAATCCAACGCGAAACTATCAAAAGTAGTATGAGAACAAACTTGATCATCAAAAATTGGCAAAAAAGCGCTCATGTGATACCGGGTTTAGTGAGCTGAAGACTATCTATCTATCTATTCTATCTATATGCTCAGGCCCAATCCCCATTTTGGGGGTAGCCGACTCAAGACAGAGCAAGAACAGGGAAAACACAAAAACAACATAAAACAAAAAATAAACACAGATAAAAAACACAAACTCACACACATCCATGAGCTAAAGACAGTGAGATAAATGTGAGAGCCAAACAAAGAACCAGACGAAACATGGAGAGGCTGGAAATATAAAGACACAGGAGAGTGATAGACAGAGAGAGGCTGGAGATATAAGGCATCAGCACCTAGATTGGTAGCAGATTATCGAAGGTGACATAAGGTTCGTACAAATAGATATCCGAATTTTTCCGATTAAAGTTGTTGGTAAATGCGATCGTGTAAATCTGTCATAACTGTATCTGGTCCGACGTCTTGTGGGTTATGTTTTTTTCTTTCTAAAATGTGGGAATACTTTAGATGAACTAAAAATAAAGAGGTAATTACAATTAGCACGTACCCACAAAAGACGACAACACAGATACACAAACCTAATGAACTGTGACAAACCTAATGAACTGGATGACTCCGTTGTCGACGCCTGCCCGGGATGTAACACAGCACCCCATACCATTAAACACATCATAGAAGACTGCATTTCACACAACCACTTACGCCAACAACACAATCTACACTCAATGAGAGCTCTGTGTGAAAGCCCGATCGTGGCCATGGCCTTTCTCAGGGACTCGGGGCTGTTCGGCCAGGCAGCTTAGGGAACAACAACAACAACAACAACTGTGGCAAAATTCATGAGGTCGAAATATAATTACACAATACTCATAGTCAGAGATGACATTCTCTTCAGTGAAGAATGTGAGAAAGGTTATACTACATGCTTTACAAAAACGAAAAAGGACGATCACTCAAGTTGAAATACTTATCAACAATGACAAATAGTGGGCGGGTAATTACTCGCCCACAATTTGTCATTGTTGATAAGTATTTCAACTTGTCCCAGATTAAGCGATGTTAACCCTTTCTGTACTGAGGCCATCCTATTAACTATATTCTTGCTTAAAATACATAATTTTATTCAGTTTTAAAAAGGCCTCCAGGGATTAATAGGCTTCGAACTATCTCGCTTAACCCTTTTTACTAACACACATCCTACTTAAACTGCACACAATCGTCTAAATATAGCTACCATAAAATGTTAAAGACGTCGCCGGTACAGTATGGATTAAGGGAACATTATGTATTATTTATGCAAGTATTGACAGAGATAAATCCCACGTGTGTATTTAACATCGTCACTGATCAAAGTTAGCCAAATTTACCTACAATAGTACAGTAATCACAGAGGAAAATAAAGATAAACTACTTTAAATAATTTACTATATTGTCGAATTATATGTACTGTACTGGTGTTCAAGTAACTCCTTAACGAATTAAGTAGCACTCGGGAAATCTAGCATGCATAATCCTTGTGGGGTTGTAGCAAAAGTCGGTTCTATTTCAGCGGATGGGAAACTGAATTCATTAGCAACTGATAATTCGAATCTTATAGGAAATACATCACACTTTTATTTCTGCAATATATTAACATATTGCATCTTTATAATTAACAACATATTTCTCTAAGTTATTTTTTTTTAGCTGAGTAAACAACATGGCAATTTGCCATAGTTGGAATAAAAACATTGTACCAAATGCCATGGCATGACGCAAGTATTGTTAATGGATGTCAGCATTTTGGCATTACTGCGCGATAGAGACAATTGTATTATATTTCTCCATTAACGCCTACGTTGCGGCCCCTGTAACCAGATGAACACCAAAATCTGCTTATTATGTAGCCTGGAAGCGAGGCAAGCTGTTGCAGGCAGTGCGAGATGGCCTGATCATTCGCCCACCAAGTCTGGGCCAGCACTGATGTAACTCAGAGATGTCACTCACATGATTGCAGCGTTACCCATAACGAAAACAGCTCAAAAACACTAATTTATAGCGAATTTAGCCGAGCTGTGCAAGATTGTTGCAAGACAACCAGACATTGTACAAAGATGATTCAGGTGTCATTGGACAGCTCGATTTGTGTATTTTCATGGATATATCAAATTATTTCTTTCTGGCTCTTGTTTATGCATGCAAATGTGCAGGGAATGAAGGTCAATTTAGACCAAAATACCCACACTCAAAGAGTTAATTATCAATAATTAATTGCTACACTAAGGGAAATTGTTCTGGAAGGTGGTAAGGGTGGTAGTGCAAGATAAGAATTGGCGAGTGCTAGTAAAGAAACAAGATAGAGTTTAGAGATGGAAACCAAACTTTACTGGGAATTGCTGGATGTAGGGAATAAAATGCCGGAAAATATAGTGGGATGAGGTTTGAGAGGGAGAAGAGGAGAAGTAATTGAGGAGGAGGTGAGAAGTGTGTAAGGCATTGAACAGGGTAAATATGGGGAAAGCATTAGGAATAGAAGTGTTTGTGGGGAGATGCTGAGGTGTGGGGGTGAGATAGTGATTGAATGGGTATGGAAAATCTGTGGACTAGCATGGGAGAAGGGAAGTGTGTCTTAAGACTGGAAGACAGGCATAATAGTACCCCTGTATAAGGGTAACAGGAAGAGAGGAGTGTGTGGCAATCAATGGGGGATATCTTCTAAGTATAGTAAGGAAGATGTACAGTAGGGTAGTGATCAAGAGAGTGAGATTGTGAACTGAGAAATGGGTAGGTGAGGAGCAGGGCGGGTTAGGAAGGTAAGAGGGTGTTTAGACCACATTTTGCCCTTGAAATATGTTGTTCAGAAATATCTGGAGAAGGGACAAAAGTTGTCTCTGCCTTTATGGAGTTGAGAAAGCCTACAACACAGTTAAAAGAGAACGTCTGTGGAAATCAATGAGATTATTTGGAGTAGTTGGTCTATCTATCTATCTATTGCCGGACGCCGTAATCCCTGAAGGAGTGGCCACGAACGAAACACCCACATGCCCCAGTCAGTCGACGCCCCTCCTCCCATCCAGCACCGCCTTCACTCATATACTTCTTAAATTTTCCTTCCACCCTCACTCGGTCTACCTCTCTCTCTCTGTCCTTGCACCTCACAACTCGTACACTCTCTTAGTTATGTTCTCACTTCCCATACGTTTCCACATGGCCGAACCATCTCAAAGTGTTCCTTTTCTCACATTCCAGCACATCTACAATTCTACATCCACACCATACCTCTCTCGTACTTCCTCATTCGTCAGTCTATCCCTCCATGTAACTCTGCACGCACTTCTCAAGGAACTCATTTATTTCCACCCCTCTCACTCGTGGTTTGAGTCTCTTTACCAACGTCCATGCTTCGCTCCCGTTAGTTAATGTCAGGATTACCATACTGTCATGCAAAGACTGTCATGCAAAGACTGTGTGGTAGGTTGGTAAGTTGCTTAAAGTGGTGAGGGTGCAAAGACGGCAGTGTGTGTGGAGAATAAACTGAGCAAGTTCTTTGATCTGAATGTTGGGTGAAACCAAGGGTGTGTGATGTCCCCATGGTTGTTCAATATATATACAGTATATATATATATATATATGGATAGAGTCATGAAAGAATACAAGGAAGAGCAGGAGATATTGGTGGCAGTTCCCTGTTTTGTTGTTTGCTGATGATATAGTTCTGATTAGTGATAATGAGTGGGTATTACAAGGTCTGGTAAATATGTTTGGAACCGTGTGCGAGAAACAGAACTTGAAGGTAAAGGCAGGGAAGAGTAAGGTTATGGATGAGTAAAGTCTTTGAAAGGGGTGCAGTCACAGAGAGTCGTGTGAGGTTGAATGGTCAAGTTATGGAGAGTGTTCGCTCAATTAAGTATTTGGGCAGTGTGATAAATAGAGATTGGAGTATGGAGAATGACGTAAAGGCATGTCCAGACGAGCAGGCATGCCCTCCGGGCAGCGCAGTCGGCGGACAAATCCCGTCGGGCATGCCCGTGAATGTTGTCCACACAGCAGAGTCGATGAATGAGCGGGTGTGCCCGACGATGGAAGTAGGTTGTAGAGTGCGGTACAATAAACATGGTGGCCAGTACTACTGAGAAGAAGAAAATATTGTGTAGTATAATTATTGCTGTGTTTAACCCTTCCTACCTGGGTGTCATTTTAAAATGACAAGTGCGGCCAAGGGGCCGGAGCCCGGGTGTCATTTTAAAAACAATCCTATGCGTGAATGCGTGCTTTGAATTCCGCGCGGTGAAAATTTCCTTTGCAGGGGCGATGCGCTAAGCGCCACCAAAAGCCTCAACTACCTCCCGTTATCATTCCATAACGTGCCCCGTCATAGTGAGATATAGCAAAAAAAAATCTTCCGACCGTCTTGATTCCCTGCAACCTCCTGCGCAGCCCCACTGCTGACCGCCGCTTTAGTCTCATGTCGAGGCCTGTTGCAAGCGAGAAAAAACCCGAACGTAAGAACGTTCAAAAGTTTTATAGAGTGATAGTGCGATCGAGAGAGAACTTTTGGCCATTTTGACTGAAGAAAGCAGTGGCGAAAGGCTTGATAGACAAAGAACTTATTCGGTTAGTGAGAGT